>SKCR01019241.1:0-120546 GCA_019454045.1 Zanthoxylum bungeanum
CTCTGAGCTACTGGTTCCTTCAATATGATATGTATTAACAGTGCAAACTTATTTAGAATAAGGTTCCATATAAATCTGTTTGACAGATGTCATAAAGGATATGAACAGGGAAGAAACCAGGTTTCTCATTCCTGATAATTTGGGTATGCCAGGCATAACGTTTGGATGATACCAAACTGAAAGACCCAAATTGGAACAGTGCCTATAGGTTATCCTAAGGGAAACCTTGAGTATAGTACTTATAAATCTCATATGAGAACAATATGATTGTTGCTCACCATGCGGTTTTCCTGAGAGGAATACCGATATGCAGTGGTCAGTGGGAGGATAGTGATACTCGATGAAAATCGCAGTAATACTGTTCAAGGCACGAAGTCCTTAATGGAACAAAAATAGTTCATCTATGATGAATCTATACCATTAATCTTCAAATACACAAGAACTTCGTAGATCGGATAGAGTTAGAAAACAACCTAGGGTATGGGTTTTCTAATCTAACCTCATAAAGATGTCAATCTTATGAGGTATATCCAACCGACTACGTTTTGAGGAAGTGATACGAGGTATCGACTCCCTATTATGGCAAAGTGCCATGAGTCCGAAATGGATTCCAGTAATAACAACTATTTTGGATACTAGTTGTTGTACCACAAGGCATTGTGCCTATTGGTACGTAAAACGTCTTCAAGGAAGACATACATGGAAGGCAACATACCAACGTACAAAGCTGGGCTTTAGACGGAAAGGTATCGTTGTCAACATTGTGTTAATAATGGTTCAACCTTTTAACCTGTTGCCATGGTAAAATCCATTTTGAAAATGCTTGTTGATAACTGCGTATTTCATTTATTTATGAAATGTGTCAGATACAGATCAAAATCGCTTTCCTGAAAAGGAAACCTTTTGGAGGATGTTTACAACATCCTGACGATTTTGTATAACCAACAAACGAGGTTTGCGGGTTATTCAATCCATGTTTGGATTGAAGCAAGCATAAGGTTCTTGGAACTGTCGTTTTGAAATAATCATAATGATTTATGATTTGACTCAAAACGAAATAATTCTTGTGTATATAAGGAGGTTAGTGGGAGAGGGCACTGACAATGAAATTCCCATAAAAAACAATTGGTGAAAGCTTGGCTTTCATGGATATTCTTTCAATAGAAATTCTCCGTAGAATTCTGGGAGAAAAACCTTATTCAAGGAATAAAGATCTACTGGGATAGATTTGGAGTTGTTAACACTCTCTGGGAAATTGTACATTTAAAATGTACTTGTATTGGTGTCTCATAGGCTTCGAGCATATGGAGTCACGATCGGGTCAATCCAAGTGATAGTCACTGGATTGAAGTTAAGAACATCTGTTAGTATCTTAGAGAACTAAAGATGTTGTCTTAAACTATGGAGAATGAGAATTGAAGTGACTGGGAAGGCAAGTTTCCAAACAATTAAATACTACGGTATATAAAGTTTGAATAACGGGACAGTGAGCTGGAAATATTCCGAGCAAGATAACTGTTGCCGAATAAACAACAAATGCGGATTATTGCTGCAGCTGAGGCAGCAATAGAAGCCATTTGGATCGAAAATAAATCTAATTAGATTAGATATAGTTCTTTTAGCAGCTGAGCTAGGCGTCAGCACAGGCTAAGGAATTAAAGGTCTCATCGACGATCCAGATATATACTTCTATATCATCTTTCGTTCGGATCATACATCGTGGCGATGTGATGATCGTGTAAATCGCGTCAGACGATAATTAAACAAGTCCGCTGACGAAAACCTTCCTCAGTAATTTGAGCGAACCGTACATAGTTTGGGTGTAGGACACTTGAGTGACTGGCTATGTGCCAAGTGGGAGATTGGGTGGAAAAAATGACCCATAGCGTCACTATTTGCACAGATCATTGTGTTGTTGTAGCAAATTAACTATGTGACAAGGAAATTGCGCTCTCATCATTTGTGATTAGATCACCATAGATATATAAATTAAGAGAGGTCCCTATGATTAGTTCCTGGACTAAGAATGATATGAGACAGTATCAATCCCCGAAGGATTAATCATTAAATATCCCTAGCCGGAGTATTATCGAGACTGGACATCGATAATGCGGAATAGGCTAGTATTGCACTTGTGTGCGTTGTGAGGGCACAACGGCATAGTTCTCATATATATAAGTATTGGATACTTATGCAAGTGCGATAGGAGGTCGTGTTTCACCAATGGTACGGGAAACAGCTTCGCTCTGGATAGACCCTTCGGAATCCCATTGGTATTATGACTATGTGTCTATGGGAGGCCGAAATCAAGGTAGGTGTGTATAGTCTTAACCTGAGACTTACATCGCTAATACTTACGATAATCGATAGACTTTGGTCTTGGTGGTACAGGCTTTAACCGGTTCTGCGTACACCGCTTCTGGGTTTATCAGAGAGTCGTAGTGTATTGGATGTGATGTCAAGACGGAAGTATCACTCCAGTCATAGTGGAGATGATGTCACGCAGGATACGGTATTAGTGCTCTCAAGTGCTGCGCGGCCATCGGGATATTATGACAAGGTCATGTATATCCGATTATAGAGACTAGTTACTAGACATCCGACATGCGCTTCGTACGGGGCAGACACTTATCCAGCCCCAGGCCTAGCACGTGACTATCCGATACTGGGCCGATATGCACAATACAATCGTATACTACGCTTGATACAGATCTTAATATTCTTAAATGGATATGTCCGGAGAATTGGAAGACTTGGTGCTTTGCTAGGAGTCGACCTTATCTCGTAAATCGGTAAAACGTAGTACTTGGTACGTACGTGATTCGGATACTCCGATGACCGTATTTACTGCCAATATATCCGGGGATCTCATGGGTCGCTTCCCGATAATCCACCGATGACGCACAACTCGCACTCTTGTATAATCTGGGATTATATAGAAGAGAGAGAAAATTAATCTAGGATTAATAACGGAGATATTTTATCTAGGATAAAATATCGTCTAGAGAGAGATAACGATTAATTTGGAATTAATCGATTAAATTAATATATTCGATATATTAAACGAAATTAGATTTCGACGCGGAATTAAAATTAGATTTTAATTCGGGCGAACGAATTAATTTAGAATTAATTCGTTAGCGACGTGAATAGTGAATTCGCTAGGCGTAATCATTTAATTACGACGCGACGGAAAAATCGTTAATTTGGAATTAACGAACCCGAGCCCGAGTGTGATTGCGAGCACATTCGTATTTCGAATTCGAGTGCGGCATCGCAAGTCGCATCAAGCGTCAAATCATTCGTCACATCAAGCGTCAAAACAAATGTCACTTTGAGTGGTGTGATTGATTGATGTATTGATTGATTGAAAGACATGTCACTTTATTAAAGTTGATATGACTTAAAGTTGATGTTGTTGGTTTCTTTTATATAGGTCCCAAACAAAGATTAAGCATATGAAATACTAAAATGAATATATATAAAAGACTTGAAGCATGGCGGAATCATACTTACAAAGTTATGTGATGAAGAAGATGAACAAAACCTTTGAATCTCCAAGCTCCAAGTTGGTTGGTTGGTTTCGGCCAAGAGGAGGAAGAAGACTCCAAGCTCCAAGCTCTTGTATTCCAAGCTCCAAGCTCTTGTATTCCAAGCTCTTGTATTCCAAGCTCTACATGAGGTGAGATCAGGAACCCATACCTCTCAGGTATTGTTCTGACTCTCTCCGACCTACGCGGTCCTTGTGTATGTGAAGTTTGTGGTACAGACTCATCCCGGATGGTCTGTTCATGTTCCGTCATTGATTCATTGCCAGGAACAGTATCACTACGATCTTCATCGAGTTCTACTTTCCTCCCACTTGCCACTGCATTTAGGAATTCCTTCTCAAGGAAAACCGCATGTAGAGCAACAAATACTTTGTTCTCTTGTGGGTGATAGAAGTAATATCCTTTGGTTTCCCTAGGATATCCAACGAAAAGGCATTTATCAGATTTGGGTTCAAGTTTGGTACCTTCCAAACGTTTAACATATGCCCAGCATCCCCAAATCTTCAGGAAAGAGAAACCTGGTTTCCTTCCTGTCCATATCTCATTTGGAGTCTGTTCAACAGACTTCGACGGTACCTTATTCAAAATAAGTATAGCACTGTTTAATGCATATCCCCAGAAGGATATTGGTAGCTCAGTGCGACTCATCATTGACCTTACCATGTCTAACAAGGTGCGGTTTCTCCGTTCGGACACACCGTTTAATTGCGGTGTTCCAGGAGGAGTCCACTGTGAAAGAATACCATATTCTTTCAAGTAATCTTGAAACTCATAACTTAAGTATTCGCCACCACGGTCTGACCGTAATGTCTTAATACTCTTCCCTGTTTGTTTCTCCACTTCGTGTCGAAACTCTTTGAATTTCTCAAAAGTTTCCGACTTGTGTCTCATAAGAAACACATAACCGTAACGAGATGCATCATCTGTAAAGGTTACGAAGTAGTGAAATCCACCTCTAGCCTGGCCAGACATGGGCCCGCATACGTCAGTATGTACAAGAGCCAACAGTTCTGTGGCACGTTCACCTTTACCGCTAAAAGGTGATTTAGGCATTTTGCCTAAAAGACAAGATTCGCAGACGTCATATGAATTGGGATCAAATTCGTCCAGTACCCACTCTTCGAAAGTGTGGATATGCGAGTCTTGTTGATGTGTCCCAGACGACAATGCCACATATAAGCTTCATCTTTTAGATTATTTCTCTTGAGCCTTTTGTTCGTTATTTTAGGAGATTCATTTATATTCAAAATATAAAGACCGTTATTTGCAACAGCTGTGCAAATTTCTGCATCATTTTTATATAAATAACACCCAGTGTTCCTGAATACAAAAGTGTAACCCTGCTGGGTTAACAAGGATACAGATATAATATTCCTAGTTAAACTAGGTACATAATAACAGTTCAAAAGTTTAAGTTCATGCCCCGAGGGCAGTTCTAAAACAAAAGTCCCTACGGCCAAAACAGCAACTGGTGTTCCGTTTCCAACCCGTAGATCCATCTCCCCGGATGCCAGCACCCTGCTATCCTGCAGATCCTGCACATCAGTACAAATATGAGCACCACAACCAGAATCAAAAATCCAATTTTTAAAACTAGAAGTATTCATATTTATCTCAATAACAAACATACCAGAAGCGATAGCCTTGCCATCCTTGATATCCTCCTTCTGCCCTTTGCCCATTCGGCAGTCACGTTTCCAGTGACCCCTCTTGCCGCAGTTGAGGCAGATGTCCTGAGATTTGTCCTTTGGCTTCCTAGAAGCCACTGTCAACTTGCCTTTGCCCTTTTTCTTGAACTTCTTCTTCTTGCACCTCCAATTGCCTTCGGGCCACCCTTTGGCGCATGAGAGGTCGATGCAAAATGCGCCTCGCGCTTGCTCCCCTTTAGGAGTTCCCTTTCGGACTCCTTCAAGATAGATAACAGCTCTCCAAGAGTGTCATCTGTATCCATCAACTTATAGTTGACTATGATTTGTTTCCAAGTATCAGGAAGTGACTGCAAGATCATATCTATAGTCAGCTCAGCCTCCAAGACTATTCCCATATTGGCCAACTCATCAATATCGGCAATCATTTGAGCCCCGTGGGCTTCAACTGATGCGCCATCTGTCATCCGGGAGCGGAAGAGTTTCCTTACTAGCTCGTACCTCTTCATCCGCTTATTAGTGCGGTGAAGATCACGCAATCTTGCCATCATGTTATAGGGATCCAAGTCCCTATTCTGGCGTCTGAAATGCTGGGTCATTGCAGCTAGCATAACTGACTGAGCTTGGTCACAATCATCACTATGAGTTTTCCATAACTCTAGCTCCAGTGGCTCAGTGGGTTTAGGCGGGAGAGGTCTCTGAATAGTATACAGTATCCTCTCAGCCCCAAGTACTATCTTGAGGTTCATTTCCCAGTCGGCAAAGTTTGTCCCTCTGAAGACATTATCGCCCATGATAATGTCACGGATATTACCTTTGCCAATCATCTTGACAACTATAGTCCAACTATAAAGTCAACGATGTATTGGGTACAGTCAAACTGTTACAAATAAAAATAACAATATATTAGTCCAACTAATTAAAATATTGACGAAATGTTTTTGAAAGACGTGTAAGGCTAAGTATCTGAACGAAATTGCAAATTCAATAATAGCCTCCCACTATTTTCTTCAAGTTTCTAACCCTCTGTAGACAACTCGGGAAATCTAATTTCCTAGTGGGCTAGGATCCTGTTAAATAACACACAACCTTGACTTTGGCCAACAAGTTGTATGATATTTAACTAGGTAGATCTCGAAGATCAATTGGATCCCATCCAATTCCTAGATCCGGTTAGGTGGACATCCAAGTCGAAACATATATATCTAATACATATGTCAATGTATCCAATACATTTTCCTAACCATTTCCTCTGAATCAACTAAGCCTTGGCTTTGGCACAACAAACCTAATGATTCCAGTTAAGCGGGACCCATTGACAAGGAAAATTTCGTAATCAATGTCGATGGACAAGAAGTGATCTTGACTTTGGCCAACAAATCACAACTTGGACAGGACACCGATGTGTAACAAAATTCTCATGATTCAAACACATCCTCAATTGACAAAGGTCTTGACTTTGGCCAACAAACCAATGCCAATTTCGGATCTTGAGAAAGAATCATTCAACGGAAGGAAAATCGCTTAATATTGTTTGAGGGATTTTTCGCGTAATTGGCAACCAATTTATTTATCTTTGTTAGGTCTCATCATCATACACCCTTAAGCATGCTTCTAAAACATCATAAAGCGCATAAAGTAAAGTAATAGTGATATGCGGATGGATATTTAAACAACTTGTTCCTAGAACAAATCACTCCCTTTCCTCTCCCAGCTAGCACTATTCTACAACTACCCAATTACATAATACAATAAGAGAAACCTCATTTACATTGAGGGGAATTAGGTGAGAAGAGAATACAAAGAGATAAAGAGATAAGGCTGGACACGCAGGTCCAATTTATAAATTCCAAATTTACAATAATTTCTAAAATTACCCTTTCCCTTCTAATATCCATCCGATATACACTATTCATTCATCACATACATATATATTCAAACAAGACATGATTTTAAAACCAATCTAATCCAATTAATTAGTCTTATTTAAAGTGATCATCCAATGTTCAAACAACGGTTTGATTTTGTGCGAGTCCAACTCGATTGAGAATAAGTACATAAAGTACGAATTCGCGAATTATATCGAACTACTAATTAAATCTAATTCAATTCGTATTCAATACTAATCCAATTATTTAATTCTGAATCAAATGTTTACACTTTTAATATGCTTTTAAAGACTTAGATTCTAAATCTAATCCTATTGGGTCTCAAAGCCCAATTAACATCCAATGTTGAATTTAATTCAAGTCAAATGGGCTTAGAATTGATTTATTAAGGCTTGGGCTTTTGGTCAATGTGGGTCAAACCCAATTGCCAAGCCCAAATAAGGAATCACCCTTAAGTGCCATAAAACCAATTTTAAGCCCATAAGGCCCAATTAAATTATTAAAGCCCATCAATTAAATTTTAATATTCCAAACATTAAAGTCCAATTAATTAAAGTGTAATATCAAGATTAATATTTTAAACCAAATATTTCAAAAATACCCATTTAATTTATTAATCATGTATTTGTCAAATTAAATGTCCAACATTAATTTTATCAAAATTCAACTCCATTTCATGTCCTTGTTCATTCGGCCAAGGTGAGTTTTTTGTGTCGATTTGTTTTTCAATCCGATTGAATTACTAATCTACGTCCCGTACACGTTCTAAGTCATCTAATGATCTTAAACACAAAAAAAAATTTCAATCTACTCCAAGTAGTAACACATTCGGCCAAGGCATGGATTTGGGGAAAAATCATCCAATGCATTTTTCATGAAATTGATTCCATATATCATCATGTTATACACATGCAAGCATACTTATTAATCAAATTTCATAAGAACATGCTTATATCAATTTCATCATGCCATTCGGCCAAGGTGGGGAAAAATCATCCAATGCATTTTTCATAAAATTGATTCTATATAACATCATGTTATACACATGCAAGCATACTTATTAATCAAATTTCATAAGAACATGCTTCAATCAATTTTACCCAAATTTTAACCTAAAGTATTTCATGCTTAAACCTAGCTCAATGATACCATTGTTGGTTTCTTTTATATAGGTCCCAAACAAAGATTAAGCATATGAAATACTAAAATGAATATATATAAAAGACTTGAAGCATGGCGGAATCATACTTACAAAGTTATGTGATGAAGAAGATGAACAAAACCTTTGAATCTCCAAGCTCCAAGTTGGTTGGTTGGTTTCGGCCAAGAGGAGGAAGAAGACTCCAAGCTCCAAGCTCTTGTATTCCAAGCTCTTTGATGGTTTCCCTATCACCTCCTTTGATCCCTTGCTTGTGCTAGCAAAAATGGAGAATGGAAGATCAAATCTTCCTTTGCCCTTCAATGGTGAAGTTTCGGCAATTTGAGAGAGAAGAGAGAGTTTTGATTAATTAATTTTTTGTATTACCAAAAATCAATTTATATTTATGTTATAATTTATTAAATTAATAATAAATCTATGACATAATCCATGCAATGGCTTAGAGTGTCAAACACTCAAACTCCATGCAAAGCCTTTGAGTGAAATGCACACTATCACCATGCAATGCCTTAGAGTGTTTTGTACACTATCAACATGCAATGCCATATCAATGACAAGTGTCATGTGGGCCCCACACGTTTCCCAATGAAAGTGGGCCCACGTCCACTCACGCTTTCGGGTTCGATATTTCCGAAATACCGAGCTAGCGTCGCGACGTTAATTAAATCGGATTTAAATAAATAATCGCTCCTAGCGAAATTATTATTTACGTCGCTTACGAATTAATTCTAAATTAACTCGTACGCCCGAATTAAAATCTAATTTCAATTTCGCGTCGAAATCGAATTTCGTTTATTATATCGAATATAATAATTATATCGATTAATTCCAAATTAATCGTTCTCTCTCTCTAAATAAGGCACTTTATCCGAGATAAAGTTTCTCCGCAATTAATCCAAGATTAATTAAGTTCGAATCAAATATCATAGGTGAATCTTCAGGAAGCGACCCAAGAGATCTCCGGATATTTTGGCAGTAAATACGGTCGTCGGATAATCCGAACACGTACGTACCCGTACTACGTCTTTACCGATTCACAGACAAGGTTGGCTTCTAGCAAAGCGCCATGCCTACCCAATTCTCCAGAAATATTCTAATAGGAATATAAGATCTGTATCAGGCGTAGTATACCGTAGTATTGCGTAAATCGATCCAGTATCGGATGATCACATGCTAGGCCTGGGGCTGGAGATGTGTCTGCCCCGTACGAAACATATATCGGACATCAAGCAGCTAGTCTCTTTAAATCAGACAATCCTGACCTAGTCATATTGTCCCGACGGTTGCAACCTTTTATAGAGTACTAGTTCTGTGCCCTGTGTGATCATCGCCTCCATATGTCTGAAGCGATACTTCCATCTTGACATCACATCCAGCACACTACGATTCTCGATAAACCCAGAAAAGGTGTACACAGAACCGGTTAGGGTTCCCAACCACCAAAACCAAAGTTTACCGATTGTCGCAAGTACTAGCGATGCAAGTCTCAGGTTAAGACCATATACACCTACCCTGATGCGGCCTCCCATAGACACGCAGACATACTACCAATGGGATTCCGCGGGGTCTATCCAGAGCGAAGCTGTTTTCCGTACCATCGGTAAAACACAACCTCCTATTGCACTTGCATAAGTATCCAATACTTAAATATATGAGAACTATGCTGTTGTGCTCTCACAACGTGCACAAGCGCAATACTAGTCTATTCCGCATTATCGATGTCCGATCTCGATAATACTCCGACTAGGGATATTTAATGATTAAACTTTTATAGATTGATACTGTCTCATATCATCTCAATCCAGTATTAATCATATGGACTTTCGCCATTTATTAGTCAAAGTAAATAATATTACAAAACGGCAAAAGGCAATTTCATTATCACATAGTTAATTTTGTACAATAATACCATATCATTTACAAACAGTGACGCTATGGGACATAATGTCTAACAGATGTGAATAGTGAAAGCTAGTGGAGGGAAAACTTTTGGTTTTTGGCTCCAAAATTCATTTAATTTATTAGATGAAATTAAATGGAAATTGATTATTATTTTGGAAAATATATAATCAAAAAGGCTTTACACTTTTTGGAACAAGTCAACACATTTCTATCTCTCCATTTCTTTCTCTTCTTCTCACGCCCATACCATTTTTCTTCACTGGTTTTGAACCAGAAATGGCGTGAACAAAGGGAAGCAAGAGTTGCGTTTTCATGGTGATAACTGCAAGTGCTAGCACACTACGAGTCTTGCGAAGGTGGTAGGGAGGTTCGCCCATGAGCCGGGATCCGTTAGACGAGGCTTGGAGCTCCGTTTTCTCAGCTCAAATCTGAAAATTTGGAGGCAGTGGACTGGTCAGTTTTGGCGTGAAGGGCAGTGGGCTTTTTGGCTTCATTCGTCTCCAAATCGACTCAACCGATCGATGTGAGTATTCCGCTATCTCCGTTGATGTGTTCACACAATGTTTTCATTGCTTGTTTGATATTGGGACCTAGATTAATACCAACATGGATCTCATGCCTAAGGCGAGTGTAGTTTTCAGTTTCATGGCCTTTTTGCTGATGGAAGTGACAGTATAAGTTTAGGTCGAGGTACGTGGCACAAGGTTTCGAAGTGGTTTAGGTTCTAAGGGTCTTAGAAGTCTTTGCCTCTTTAGCTTTTCAAACACCTTTGACAAAGGTCTACCAAAATTGGAGAATCGCATGTTTCTGATGGCAGCGACCTCAACAGGAGCAAGCTTGGTCCCTGAAGGCCCCACAATGGTCTTTCTATTATGGTCGTAACACTTTCTGTTCTCGGCTTCCTCTTCTTTGATATCCATGACAGTTTCTCTTAGCTGTCGAAAGTCACTAATCATGAAGGTCATCCTCCTCAGATTGTTATAAATAGAGGGCTTGGTGCCCTTAATGATCATCTTAATCTGGTTCTTCTCCGAGGGCCGTGTCTGCATCTTCTAGAACTGGCTTCTCCAGTGATCCATATAATCTTTGAATCTATATTCTAGCTTATGTTTGGTGTTTCTAGGTCACGGAGTTACAAGTTTATCTCCATCTCCGTGACATATTGGTTCAGAAAGGCCTCCGCTAATGCCCTCCAGTCATCCATGACCTTTCTCTCTGGGCCATAATACCATACTACGGGGGCCCATTCCAGTGATATCACGAACATCTTCTGCACCTGGTGCTTCGACAAACCCACTGAACTCATCACTGAAACATATTATTGGAGATAGACCCTAGGATCTCCGTTTCTATTAAACTTGGCCATGTGAGGCATCTTAAATTGAGGAGGTAGATGTTCTTAGAAATTCATCGCATCATAGTCTAATAGATCTTCATGTTTTCCCTTCATTTTGCGGGTAACTGATTCTACTTGTTCTCTGAGTTTCTGTAACTTTACATGAGTCCCGGCTATCCTTCCCGCGGCATACTCAGCCTAGCTGCAACATTGGTCAAGGCTTGTAGTTGCTCGGTAATTTTGGTGATGTTGGACTCCAATTAATCCATGTGGGAACCTTCGCTTCCTGACACATCCATGTTTGCTAACCTATTCTTGACAAGTCTCTCTTCTTCTCTAACCCAACAGATATCTATGATGGCTTTTAAGACAAAGGGTCAGCATGATGCGTGTATGCATGAGATGCATGGGATGTCTATGGTTATCGAAATAGCATATACCAGTCCGACTTTATTCCTTTTACACCCGTGGTAAGTCCATTTCATCCCTAGGTATGACTCATTTTATTCACCAATGTAGGGTACACAAAATCGTTCTCTCCTACGCTACATGTGTGAACCTTGGCTACCTCAGTCCCTCTTCATCAGTAAAAGACAAAGACCGCCCATTTACAAGATTGACTAAGCCTATTGTGGGGATCGTGCCATTATCTAGAAAGGAATAATTAGGCCCTCGGTAATCACGGTTGTGGCAGAGACGGACTTGGAGATATCCAAAAGTATAAAACTATGCCATAACAAGGCGTACCCTTCCTAGATGAAAGCCAGTGCGGATATCAGACTCATGCATCTGGCATATTCGGATCATGTTTGGACCTTCTAAGCCCATCAAGGTTTTCATACAAGTTGGCCCGTTATCATTTTAAAGCGTTCAATCAGATTATCACGATGTGTAAACTTGTCCCAGTTGTAAAGGCCCAAGATGTTTACAATTTTGCGATAAGGTGGCTAAATAACTTCAAATAATATGGGGCCCAAACAAAAGGTGGCCCATCGTAATTTTGAAAAATTTTGGCCCAATCATCATAAGATACAAATGCGTCCCAGTTTAAGTGGCCCAACAAGTTCGTATCCTATGACGGGAATCCCAAATGGATCCAAATGATAATGGGCCCAAACACAAGCATGAGTGGTAGCTTCAATAGGATACATAACTATGGTTCGTATGTGGGCTTACAAGGGTATGGATAAGGCTCCCATCGGTGAAGGGTTGCACACAACTAGGTCTCCCCACTCAAGGGTTCGAGTTACCAAATGAACATGCCTTTTTTATACCCTAGGGTACGTGCCAGCGAGTGATGGTTATCACCATATAACAATCCGCCGCCTTGAGTGAAAGCGACTTCACAATACATGACGCCAACGGGGGTAAGAAGGGTATGCAAAATATATGAGACTTGGTTAACCAAAGCCAAATCCAAAGACACTACAAGGTATTGTTTCGGGGTCGATTCTCTATCCCCAGTGGAGTCTCCATCTGTAGGAGCGAAGCGGAGTTTACCACTATGCTTATGATGTTCGGCGACCATAATACTGTCGGGCTCGTAGCTCGTAGAGAGTACGGATTAGCCCGCGAGGGACTAAACCAGAGAATGAAGGAGTCGCCACCCAGTATGAACTGGGAAAGATTTAAGGCCACACTCACCCCTCGCAAGGGAAGACCTCAAACTGTTGGGTTCAGAATGGTCCATTACTTATCCCAGTATAATGTACGGGTTCACACAATGGTATAGTCAAGTCTTAATGTAATTCATGCATAAAAGCGGATAAAAAATGTAATAACATACCCATCCAATATAATAATCACAATAACGTGATTCCAAAAGCATATTAAATTAAGAAATATGGGATGCGATAATAAAAATTATAATAAACAACCAAAAGTAGGAAAAACGTCAATAATAAATGTCAATAATAAACAGTCATGTGTGATGGGCTATGGAAATAATGATGATCATAATATAAAGGAAACAATTCAAAAGCAAATGATATATTAAGATAAACGGCAAACAAAAAGGGGGTCAATCACGCATATATGAGTATTTCCCGAGTGGCACGTGGAGTTGTATCCCAAGTACAAACCACACTACCGTCAATTCAGATTCGGCTACGGGATTTACGTCTAGCTTTCCATCCGATATACCGCGAGGGATAATAACACATATAATCATCAATGCAATGTAAAAAGATATAAAAAAATATAACCATGCATATACGGATAATCATCAACATGAACAAACATAAACAAAAAAAGGTGAAATAATAAAATAACAATAAAAGTTAATAAATAGATAAAAATAAACAAGGAAATGCCAAAGAAGAAATATGGCCAGAGATTTGGCCATTCTTTTGATGTAGGGCTTCGTATACCCGGCTGGACGTATTTCACGTCCAGCCTACCATGGAGCGTCCGGAACTATAAAAATAAATATGGTAACGGTGCCCTCGGGTCTTACCTTTTAAGTTTCTTTCTCGGAAGTGCGTTAGGCCATCACCGGAAGGATCACTGGTTGCTGGTTCACTATTTTTGGTTGCTGGTTCACTATTTCTGGTTACTGGTCGCTGTTTCTGGTTGATGGTCGTTGTTTCTGGTTGCTGGGTCAAGATGCAAGTTCTATTGAAGGGTTGTGGCGCTCTCGGTCTCTCTCTTCCTCTCTCTGTTATCAGGTTCTTGCTTTCATGTCACTCAATCTCTCTTTCTTGGTTTAAAAGTGCAAGCAGGTGGTGGAGGTGTTGAATGAAGGGGCTACCGAATGATGATGAAGATGTTGGTGTTGCCTCCAAAGAAGAAGAAAAGAGCCATCCCCGTTTGATGATGACTTGGACCCTTTTATAATGATTTGAAGGGATCTCCAAATATGGAAACAAATCATGTTTATTTGGGAAATATATTATCAAATTATTTTGGGAATAAAATCTTATAAATTTGGTGATGAGGAGATCTCAAATCTTGTTAAATCTGTAAGGATGGGATCCCAAAAATCTCATTAAATTGGAAAGTGTTGATGTTTACATAACTAAGGAGATTTTATCGTATTTGGGAAGATTATCCATTGGCTGCATGGTCAGAGGGTGGATGGGCTGAAGTTGAAAGGTGTAAGGGCATAATGGACTTACGAAGCAGGTGCTGGATGGAGCAAGGGCTATGCGGTCTGAGGCTGGGGCTGATGGGTCGAGGCTAGGGCTGAGGGCAATGGATTGACGCGACATGGGTTAAATATAATGATCAGAGGCTGGGGGAGCAGGCTATGAGGTCAGAGGCTAAGGGGCTGAGCTGGTTGCATAGAGGCTGGATATTGAGTCTGAATCCGATGATGGGCTAATTTTGGAGGTTTTCCTTCATTCAGGAATTTGTTTTTCACAACTTCCGCAACTTTTCAGGTAGTGCCTCCATATGAGTCTCATCAAAAATACAGTGTCTACACTGACTTATTTTTATTGACTTTACCACTACGAAGAGTAAAATCTGATTTAACTTGGTCTATATGTTGACTACCAGAACTACCCTCATACGGGTTTTGATTACTCTTGGGGTTTTATTGTGGTTGTGTTTAAACTTTCATTTCTCATGAATGGTTAATACATATGTGAATTTGAAAAATGTATTTTTCAGATCATTCAATGTTTGTAAATTTTGGTTATTTATGGCTTCTTATTTTTGAATGCATGCAAGATATCATCAAGGGTTTTCCTATTATGTAGGACATATGGTGCATGATTATAAAAGTTTTGGAAATTCTTGTGTACCTGAGAAGGTTGTTTTGATGATCGTGCTTGGACTTGGTTATCATTCCTCAAATTTAAGATTGAATGGTTTCCCTAACCTGAATTTTAGGTTTAGGAGTATGGGTTTAGATTTGGTCTTTTGAAGGTGTTTGTGTAACTGACTTGGTCACGGAGACATTCTTGCAAAACTGGCAAGGTTGGGCAAACTTGTGTGACATGTTTATTTAAATTACAGATATGACATGTAACTTCTTGAATTGACTTGACATGATCATTCTTCCTCATTTCTAATGCCTCAACGTTTTTAACTAGAGATGTATATTTAACAGAAAGGTCATGGTCTTCCTAAGGTTAAACATGTATCTATTGACTCATAAGTTCCAACTACGGCTCAGTGTTGTGCATTTTCTGCTATGTGTTCTAAGTAATCTAATGCATCTTCGGGACTTTTGTCCCCAAATTCAACGTTACTTATTATTTCCACTATTTGTCTACTTCAGGGTGTTAAACCCTAATAGAAGTAACAAACTAGCCTCTATGTTTCAAACTCGTGATGTGGACAAACATTCAACATTTTTTTAAATCTCTCTCAACATTGGTAAGGTGTTTCCCACAACTCTTGTGTGAAAGTTATGATTCTTCTCTTAAAGGAGTTTGTCATGTACAGAGGGAAGAAAGTTTTTAGAAATTACTCTTGCAAATCATCTCATGTTCTAATGGATCATAACATAAGGTTTTGCAGCCAAATTTTAGCTTTATCCTTTAAGAAAAAAAAGGAAAAAACTTGATTCAAATTATATCCATGCTGTAATATTGGTTTGTGCATTTATTACATACCTCTTTGAATTTCCTTCATTGTTGATAAGGATTTTCTGATTCTAGATCGTGGAATGTGGGTAAAAGTTGGATGACACCCGGTTTAAAATTGAAAAGTGATACATCTTGGAAGAAGACAATGTAAGATGGTGATCATGTCTAGTGGGATTTATGTATTCACTGAGTGTCATAAGATGATTAAGATCACTATACTGTGACTCATGTTCTTCCTGATCAAGTGGATTTTCATATTGGTTATCGACCATTTTGACTAATGGTGAGGGTGATGGAGACTCTCTATTATTCTATCACTATATGACCGAGACCAATGTCTCATGCAACCTAAATGTAAACTATATGCTAAAATTTAAATATTCAAATGTAATACTTACAAAATGAAAAAAAATAATAAACAAATGAAAACAAAAAATTAGCAATAAATGGCAAAATAAAATAGCACAAATATATTGATTAGATATTAAAAACGTCCTTTAATTCTTGTTAATTCATATCTCAATTGAATTTCTTGTTCAACTGTTTCAATTTCTTGAATTAGGTTCTCACAAAAAATAATGGAAGAATCTATAGATGAGGATGATTCAAGAAATTCTTTGGCAAAATGCAAGCTCCATTTTAATTAAGTTTTCGGTCTCCTATAACTTGAAGAATCAAGTAAAGTGTTTATCTATGTTGGACAGTTATGACCTATAGCGTCACTATTTGTACAGATCATGGTGTTGTTGTACAAATTAACTACGTGACAAAGGAGATTGTTCTCTTATCATTTGTGATTAGATCACCTAGATGTATAAATGATAC
Organism: Zanthoxylum bungeanum; assembly: GCA_019454045.1. Classification (NCBI taxonomy): domain Eukaryota; kingdom Viridiplantae; phylum Streptophyta; class Magnoliopsida; order Sapindales; family Rutaceae; genus Zanthoxylum; species Zanthoxylum bungeanum. Next base: position 16,844 of record SKCR01019241.1, read on the forward strand.
GAGGTCCTTATGATTTGTTCCTGGATTGAGAATGATATGAGACAGTATCAGTCCATTAGGATAAATCATTAAATATCCCTAGTCAGAGTATTATCGAGATTGACATCGATAAATGCGTAAAAGACTAGTATTACACTTGTGTGCGTTTGTGAGAGCACAATGGCATAGTTCTCATATATTTGGGTATAAGATACTCATACAAGTGTAATAGGAGGTTGTGTTTTACTGATGGTACGGAAAACAGCTTCGCTCTGGATAGACCCCCTCGGAATTCCATTGGTAGTATGACTATGTTTCTATGGAAGTCCGAAATCAGGGTAGGTGTATTTGGTCTTAACCTGAGACTTGCACCGCTAATACTTGCGACAATCAATATACTTTGATTTTGGTCGTCCATGGCTTTAACCGGTTCTGTGTACGCCTCTGCTGGGTATATTGAGAATTGTAGTGTATTAGGTGTGATGTCAAGACGGAAGTATCACTCCAGTCATATGGAGATGATGATCGCGCAGGGATACGGAATTGGTTCTCTAAAGGGTTGCAACCATCGGCATAATATGACTTGGTCATGATTATCCGATAATAAAGAGACTAGTTGCTCGTCATCCGATATATGCTTCGTACGGGGCAGACACTAAAACAGCCCCAGGCCTTGCATGTGATCATCCGATACTGAATCGAAATACGCAATACTACGTATACTACGCCTGATACAGATCACTATATTCCTGTAAGGATATTTCTGAAGAATTGGGTAGGCATGACGCTTTGCTAGAAGCCAACCTTCTCTTGTAAATCGGTAAAATATCGTACTCGGTACGTACGTGATCAGATAGTCTGACAACCGTATTTACTGCCAACATATCCGGGGATCTTATGGGTCACTTCCCGAAGATTCACCGATGACGTATGAATCGCACTTTATTAATTTGGGATTAATTAGATGAGTGAGAAAATTAATATGTGATTAATTGCGGAGATATTTTATCTGGGATAAAATATCATTTAAAGAGAGAGAACGATTAATTTGGAATTAATCAGTAAATTAATATATTTGATATATTAATCGAAATTGGATTTCGACACGGAATTAAAATTAGATTTTAATTCGGACGAACGAATTAATTTAGAATTAATTCGTTAGCGACGTGAATAGTAATTATACTTGGCATGATTATTTAATTAAATTAGATTTAATTATGACGCAACCGAAAATTCATTAATTTAGAATTAACGAACCCAAGCCCGAGATTATTTGCGAGCGCATTCGTATATTGAATTCGAGTGCGGTAAGCAAGTCAAATCAAACGTCAAATCATTAGTCACATCAAATGTCAAATCACTGTCACTTTGAGTGATGTGATGTGACAACTTGTCACTTGATTGATTGAGTGATGTGACTTGATGTAGTGGTTGGAAAGCTTTTTTTGAAAAGCTTGATTGACATTTACAATTGTTTATTAATTTTATATGTTTTATTTTTGATTTTTGAAATTAGAAAAAGTGTATTAGATACACCAATCCATCCAACAACCACACAACACTTTTCTCTTCCTCACTTCATCTCTCTCACACGCCCAAGGGGCTGTAATTCTCTTCTGCTTACTGCCCAAAAACTGTGAGTTCAAAGAGAAGAAAATGAATGATTTTTGTGGCAAAATTCACCAAGTTCTAGCACACCAAATGTGCACGTACAAAGGTGATAGGGAAACCAACTTGTGAGCTTGGCATCACCACCCAAAAAGCTTGGAGCTTGGCCGAAAATGGAGGAGAAAAACAGTGGACTGCCGTGAGCCTTGGAGCACTTCAAAGGGCTTAAAAAGTTTTTATTGTCCACCGTATCGGTCAACCAATCGATGTAAGTATTCCGCGACTTTCTCGATTGTATTCGCACTTAGTTTTTATTCTTGATTCGATCCTCAGAACCATAGAAACTCCAACAATCTATACATGTGATGTCCGTCTAAAGTCAGAATTCATTTAGGATTAGAATTCATTTAGGATCAATCATGACATTTTGGAATCTACACAAACGCAAAGAGGATTAGAACTAGTCTCAGAGTAAAATTGAGGTTCATCTATAGTGAGAGTTTTAGAAAAATAATGAAAACATCTAAGTTTAACATAATTTTTTTTAACCCTGGTAGAATGACAAAGGGAATTAGGATTATCTAAAAAATACATAAGAATACTGGAGGTGTCAGTGGCAGATTCATCAGGCGGCATAGACAGTGGGAGACCGATTGTAACAGAATCATCTATTAGAAGCACATCGAAATCATCATTAATAGTGCTATACAATGGGTGAAGAACGGATAGATTGACTTTTAAAAACAAAAGAGAACATTTTATCTTCCCAGAAGGTGACATGATGAGATATACATAGGCAATTGGAGATATGATCGCAATATCTGAAAGTTTTATGTTCAATACCATGTTCTAAGAAACAACACAGCCTAGCCTGAGGTTTTAACTTCGAATGTTCTTGAGCTAAATATAGACAAAGCATGCACAACCAAAGACCTTAAGTAGGTTATAATTGGGAAGCATTCTATTTAGTTTTTCATAGGATGATTGATTGAGCTAGACAGAAGATAGAAGTCTATTAATGGTATAGACGCTAGTATGAGCACCTTTTTCCCCAAAAATGTTCTGGGCACGAGGAAAAGATGAGATTAACACAAACTGTATCTAAGATATGTATGTGTTTATGTTCAGCTTTCCTATTTTGTTGTGATATTCCTCGACAAGAGCGTTGACAGATAGTTCCATTTTGGTTAAGATATTTTAAAAGATATGAATCTGTGCATTACATGGCATTGTTAATTTGAAAAACTTTAATGGGACAGGATAATTAATTTTTAACCATGAAACATCTCAATGCTTAGCATGTCTATAATGATCATACAGTTCATGTTTGTGACATTTTATGTACATGTAGGGTCTTTGTGTGTGAACCGACTCGGTACAAGTCAAGTATATTTATTATGAAAAGAGATTGAAATTTCAATATTTACATTTGTGTTGCGTTCCTCTTTCCGTTCGAATACAACCGACATTCATGTTTAAGATGAGTTCTTTATGTTATTCAAATGAAACCTTCCAGTGAGTTTTTTTCAAGTTGCGTTCTTCAGTTTATTCACATGCAACTCGCCAGTAGTCACGTGTAGCGTTCGACAAGTTTCAAATGGCCCTATAATTTTTAAGACATAAAATTCTAGAATTTCGACCCACTATAAATAAGGCCCTTTAGATATTTTCTTCATTTTTTTCCTCAGGTCTCTCTCATATAAATCGCTATCTTTCCTTATCAAATCAACCTCAATTTGGTGAGTTTTTCAAGCATTTCCATGTGCTAATGGAAGCAAGTAAGCTCCTTATTCTCATTTCTAACTTTTATTTGAATTTAGCAAAGGTTTCTGAAGCTAGAGTGAGACCCATGCATGACCCATGCCTATTTTTCATGGCCTTGGTTAGCTAGCAAGTTAATCATGCTTAGATAGGTGTTTATTGACACAATTTGTGCATGATTTGGGTTAGATAAAAAAACTAGGGTTTTTGTTGCATACCCATGATCTTGGGTTATAGATATACATGAATACTATGGCATGAACATGTAATAGGTAAGCTTCATATGAGTATTGTTATGATTGTGACTTGTAGAGCGTGATATGGGTTCCATGTGTGTTGGGTGTGCTAGTTGGGGATTTGGCCGCGAGCCTCACTTTCTTAATGTTGAGAGATGTTTAAAGTGACAATAATGTCAAGTTGAAATGAACTTATTGCAAGTCACGAGCATGTCATGTCATGAGCATGCGTAGTATTATCAGTGATTGAACTCAAGTTAAGCATCGACTCAACATAAATTAAGATGTTAAATAAGCGTCTTAGGCTATTAGGACATTATAAATGCATGTATCATGGCATTCATGAGCATGATTAGGTTTGTTATGCTCATGTATGCTAACCGTACTTGAACACATGTAGATTTCCCGCAAGAGTTCATGTAGTTGCATTCGGGCATGCCGGTATTATGATGTTAGTTTAGTGAGTGAATGCTACCCATTTCCTTATGTTTCAAAGTTATTACGATTACAATATATGTTATTTTCAGTATATATTATATTTATGTTATATGCCTCATGACACAGTTGATGTCCTTAGTTATTAATTCAGTTTACCTATTCAGTTCACGTACTCAGATTACGTTATGCGTCACATGTTCTTAGTCCATAATTTAGTTATGTTTTCAGTAATGCGTCCATGTACAGGTATTGGTTAAGGTTCCGTTTGGACGATGCTCATCCTATACTTATTCTAAAATAGTTAATGAGTTTCGTATGAACGTTGTTTGTATAAGCCAGTACACATATTATTTATGTGTATGATTTCATGTTTAACGCTTCAGTCATAGTTCATGTTTATAGCTATCAGTCTATAATGTTTATGATTTCCAATAAGTGTCATGGTTTTAGTTACAATTGATATTTTCAAGAATCATGTTTTCATATTACATGTATATAGTTCATGTTTTCAGCTCATGTAAAAATATTTACAAGTTTTAATGAACATGATTTTCAAGAAACAATAAAAAAAAATGTTTTCAAATGCAGTATAGTACCGTTCCCTCAGAATAACGATCTGAATACTCTCAGTTCAGCAAGTCTAATAGTTCAGATAAACCTCATAAACAATTATTGTTACAGCTCAAGTTCCCCATCTTACTATCAGTTCAGCAAGTCTAGTACTAGTGATGATTTCATGACTTTGACATATGCAAGCATATGTGGGGGCGACGACGCAGTCCCGATACGTATGGCGATACAAGGGAGATGTCCCAATCTCGATCGTTGCATTTTTTTTAGGTTTAATTGATTTTTTAGGATTACAGGTTACAGATTCAAGACACGTGATAAGCGGTAAATATATCAATATTTACCGTCCTTTTTACTTAATATTTTGTATAGTTTCTTGAGATTTGGGAATATTTTGACGTGTTTTGTGTTATTTTGTAGATAAATAAAATAACAGGACTCTTTGGAAGCAATTCGAGGCTAAAACATCGAAAAACGGACAAAAAGGGCAAAAATGTAAATTTCCTACTAAAATGCGATGTTTGCTAAAATGCGCTGTTTGCTAAAATGTGCCGCCTGCTATCATGCACCGCTAACGTGTGTCGGACACGTGTCAAAATTAGAGAAACTTATTATTATGGGCACATGCTAATATGCGTTTGCCACGTGTCAACATCACTACAGTCTTGCTAACGTGCGCCGTACATATGTCATCATCATATACTATCGACATTTACTGTGCAGGCATCACGACACCAAGAAACCTACGCGTCGCGATGTCGAGGCAATAATTCAACTGCTGACTCAACCGCTACCACGTGTCATGATCTCGTCAAATCAACGGTGCGTCGCGACGCGCAAGGAGGGTTTCGTCACGACGCACATGGCAAATTTTTGGCTATAAATAGAAGCTGAAATCAGAAGGAAAATTCATACCTTCTTCTGGGGAATTCCTTGAGAATACTAAGAAGATTGTATCTTGTTTGTTTATTTACAACTTTCTATATTTAATTTTATTTACTTTACGCAATAATACTTTCTTTATTTTACTTTTCAGTTTTTATTTTTACTGTTCAGTATGAGGAGGTAACTCCATTCTGCTGGGGTAAAAGTTTAATCTTTTATTACTAATATTTAGATTAATCTCTCTTAATTATAATATATAAACTATTTAAAACCTGACTTAATGGGATACCGCCTTTATGGTCGGTTGGACTTAATTAAATTGATTTTAACCTGACTAAATTGGATACCGCCTTTATGGTTCGATTGGAATTAATTATAAATTTGACTTAATCAGGATACCGCCTATATGGTCGGTTGGTAATTATCACGCAAAGTTAATATATAATAATAAGGGAGATATCTAAAATAGAAGTAATAAAAGTGGATCATCTAACCCCAGCATTTTCTTTATTGTTTTATTCACCTTTTTACTTTCAAGCTTTTACTTTATGTCATTTACTTTATTTACGTTTGTAATAATCCTAGATATGTATTGTAACTAAATCCGTTATCTTGGGTTCTGATGAATTCCAATATCACCGGTTTATAAGAGGTTATTTTACAGTTTAAGTAATATACAAGTTTATTTATTGAGCCTTAAGCTTAATGCTTCTTGTTAACTGGCCATTAATAAGATTAATTTGGTAAACTTAAAATGAACTTGGAAAATAGATTTTAGGTTTCCGCCTTAGACTCAATAGCTCACGATCTCCCTTAAGGATATATAACCCTTAATAGATTTCCTTACATGATAGGAATATACCTGTCATGCGGGGGTAACCATAATTGGAACTTAATCTTAATGAATTTAGATAACTTGATTGACAGAGGAATATGATTAATTGGGTTATATTGGGTATTTGCACCTGACCATCAGAAGAGGCTTTTGCATAAATTCGTGTTTCAGGTTAATAAACCAATATATTGCATAAACGTGAGATAACCACTTCATCTTTAAAAGATATTGGAAGGATTCACAACCCTGGATAGTTTAATAATATTGAATTTCGCGCTATTCTTCCTTATTTTAAGTTTAAAATCACCATCCAATCAAACAACCAATCCATTAGATACTCGTAAATATTTGACTTCATAAATTGATAGCTTAGGAATTAAGTCATAATGGGATCGATATATTTTATACTACTTGAACGATAACTGCACTTGCGTTATACGTGTGTGATCACGCTGATCAACACGTTTATAGTTTTAAGTTCAAGTTTATTAGCTACAATTCATGTTTACAAATTTCAGTTCATGATTACAATTTAAGCTTTATATTTCAGATCACGTTTATAGTTTCTTGATCAAGAATATAGGTTTCAGTAAAGAGCAAAAACTTTAATTAAGAGCACAGTTTTCAGTAAAGATATAGTTTTCAATATATTATATATTTTTCAGTTGAGTTTATGTTTATAGACAAGCATGTTTACAGTTCGCAGCTGTGTTTTTACGATTCCAGTTTAAGTAGCTCTCAGACATGTTACATTTTTCAAGTTGACATTTTGAAGTTAGTATAAGAAAGAAGTTGGGTTTACCGCTATACCTATAATATCGGTGATCATGATAATGTTAGGCTCGTAGCCCTTGAGAGTACAGATAGGCCATATGAGACTAATCGGAGAACAAAAGAGTCGCCATCCAGTATAAGACATTGGGAATGATTTAAGATCATACTTCATCTCTCACAAGGTCTAACCTAAACCTATTTGGGTTCATAATGGTCCTTTACTGATGTCAGTATAATATTTTAGGTTCCAAGAGAGGTATCACCATGTCTTATAATGCAATAACATGCAACAATGGTTTATATAGTATTTACGACGCATAAATAATAAAAGGCAGTAACGAAAAATGAATATATGCAAAAGTTCAGAAGAGAAACTGTTAAAACAATAGTAAAATAATAATCAAGTAAATCGGAGCATGTATTTCGTAGGCCTGGCCGGACATAGCCATAACCGGTCGGATATTAATTGTATCACTAATACTCATTCCAGTAAAAACAGATACAATAACAAAGGCAAAGATAATAAGGATATAATTAAACAAGACAGTAATTAAGCAATAAGACAGTAATAAACGATTGTAAAAGAGAACACTATATGAACATGCTTGAGTAACAGTTATAATAAGACAAACGAAATGAATATAAAATGAGACGATAATGATAAACAGAAGATAAACATGATGAAATTATGGCCGGACATTCTTTCAAAAATTAATGTCTAGCCTCACTTAGAGCAAGCCGGCCGGACATACTGGTAAATCAGAAAGTCAAGTAGCACATGCATAACTAATGGTACTAATAAAATAATAATGGCATATTGATAACAAGAAGACTATAAAACAGAAAGAACATGGACAAGGCAATAAATCAGCAGGTGTGGCAAGACCTTTCCTTATATAATATAGGTTCGGTCGGACTTATTGCAAGTCTGGCTAGATATGCTTCGATTACAGAATCATGCACATATAATGGTGACAATAGTCATTTCCCAATGGTACATGGAATCGTATCTCGAGTACATACCATATTACCGTCTATTCAGAATCGGCTATGAAATTTATATTCGAGTTTCCATCCTATATACCAAAGGGGATATACGGCTGTATATATATATCTCAGAAATATCTGACCGGACATATAATGGGTCTAGTCGGATATCCTTCACATATCAGAATAGAAAAATAAGCAGAAGTATGCACAAAATAACTAAACATAAAATAACTAACATGCATAAGATGATAATAGTGAGCGTAATAAAAGAACAATAATAAAATAACTAAACATTTTGCATGTCCGACAGAACATATATCACGTCTGGTTGGAGATATTGCATTAAAACAGGAACTCAAAGACGCAGAAATGAAAGTTAGGGTGCCATCATATTGTACTTTTAAATATGGTTTGGATCAGAAGACGCCTCTAAAAATCAGATCAATACGAGGTTGTTTGCTAGATTGGGGGAACTCTAGGTTTCTAGATATTTTCTCACTCTTTTCCCTCACTCTCTCTAAACCTGCAAGGTTTTACAGTCTTAAATTTTAGTGTTTGAGTATATAAATTGAAGGCTGAAGACCCAATTTATGAATAATATGGGCACTAATTTATAGTGTCTAAATGGAGGCTGAAAAATGAATTCCCTTCATATCTCCAATGATTTCTAAGCAGCATCGTCAGCTATAACTCGATATATATCCGATTGGATATATATTTTGAGATATATTTCAGGCCGGACATGACCAGGCCCATGATTTCAGTAATTGAAGATCTCCCTACTAGCTGACAGCCCGATCCATGTCTATCCGTATATTTTTTTTAAATATATGTTCTTTTTGGACATCCACCAGACCCGTGATTTCTGTGATTGACAATCTACACGCTTATTGACAGCTGTCGTATGTCCGGTCAGATTTAGTGTTTTCAGGATAGGTGAAGTCCGGCCTAGATTTGGTTACACTTCTGAATTCTCCCGAATTTCTTTCCTTTACTGCATTAAACCTTACAAAATTTTGAAACTTCAAAATGATGCTCCCATAAGAGACTCATCATCGAACTATGCGTAAAAATACAATGTCTACAGTCACCCTACTTTAATAGGCTTGTGTAGCATGTGATAATGACAAGTATATCAAAATCATTCATTTATTTTTACTTACATGATTTGTCTAGCATCGTCGGACTTAATTGGTCTTGTAGCAGTTGATTTTGTCAATAGATGGGCTTTCGATCCCGATTGTGATAGTTGATGGACCCTTATGTCCATTGATGCTTCGATTGAATGTGAGATGCTTTGATGCCGGCTGTGATGGTTGATGGACCAGTAAGGCCTCTAACGCTTCGATTGGCTGTAAGATGCTTCGATCCTGGCTGTGATAGTTGATGGACAATCAGGTCCCTCAATACTCGATTGACTAAGAGATTCTTTGATCCCGACTATGATAGTTGATGGACCCTCAGGTCCCTCAATGCTTCGATCAGCTGTGAGATGCTTCGATCTCGAATGTGATATTTGATTAACCCTCAAGTCCTCCGATGCTTTGATCCTGAATGTGATAGTTAATTGACCCTCAGGTCCCCAGATGTTTCGATCCGCTGTGAAATGCTTTGATCCCGACTTTGGTAGCTAATGGAACTTCATAACTCACGGTTATCGCAGTATAGCTGAGGTGCCGATTCCTCAGAGAAAATATTACAACAGAACTAATTCACACAAGCAAAACGTTTAGCAATAACTAAATTAAAGAAACGAATTAAATTGCAATGTAAACTAACGATTATGAAAATTTGTAGGATTTTATCAGTAGAGAAAAATAGCAAAGCATCAGGATCCCCTCTTACTCCAATTTCCTATATTCCGTTATTGACTCTTTCTATTACGCAATTGAGGGTTTCACATCCCAAACCAACAATTAGAGGATATTCAATTCTACATAATTAAAGTTCTAAAGTAATTGATAACTTATTTTCTCTAAGTTCACAACACACAAGGTTATCGTTACAACTATCTAACGACGGTAATATACCATCGGACAATATTGCAGCAGAAGATAACTCGTAAAACAACCTTAACCAGTTACAACTAATTTCACAAACCACACATAGGAAAAGCATGACTGAATCGATATGTAAATTAATAAAATATAGTTTCTGGATTAAAATAATTAAAAGATAAAGAGAACAATATGATATCAATTGTATTAAATAAATAGGTTTATCAAAGAATCAAATGACAAGAATAAAAGAGTTGGGTACAAGAATTCACCCTTAGTTTTACTTTAGAAGATTAGTTCCCCATTCAGAAAAGAAAAACAGGGTCGACAGATCAGGAAGACATCACTTAATGGCTATTTCTTTTCTCGAAACTCGGCACTGGTATCTCGTGTTTTACGCTGTAGCCTTTTTAAATTCTCTCTCGGCACTCGGCAGATTCTCGTCTTTTTTTTTTTACAATTGCGCAACTTTTATTCTTTTTTTATTGTTTTCTTTTCTTTCTTCGCACATCTTTTTTCTCCTTTATTATGCGCCCCCCTTTTATAATCAATTCACGCCTCCACTGCCTTTTGTTTATATGCACAACCCTAACAACCATTTTTTTCCTTTAATTTTCAGCAGCGTATTTGTTTATTTATTAACGCACACTGCCATTTTATTTTTTAAATATTCACGCTGTCGCCGCTTCGTTGCCAACTTTGCATGGTTTCATAATAAACAATTTTAACCCTAATGCACTTCTGGATCTTGGGCCTACTTTCGTCTTTGCTATGCTTGGACTTTTCTTTTTAATTCCTACAATAATAAGTAGAAAAATTACTAAATTAACATTTTAGTAAACTTTTTCTAAATTAATATAATAATAAAAATCATATAATAAAATATAAAATATACTACTAAATACTTAGTAATAAACCTGAAGATGTTCAAAGTACATTTTCATGCACTTATCACAACCCCCAACCAGTTTATTGGTAGTCCCTAGCAATTCATGTGCAAAAATAAAATTAAAAAAACTAAATAAATAAATAAAACTATTGAAGCTACTTTCGTGGGGATCACGATTGCATTTAGCATATGCAACAAGCCTTTAAATCCCTAGTTGTCCCTAGTGGACGAGTTATAGTCTCTTGAGGGTTTACAGCGACGACATCCATAAACATCATTTAAAACACACAATCATACAAAAATAATAATTAAATAGTCCAATAGTTTCACATAATTTTTTCTTAAACAATGCCTAGTAATGAAATCAGAGAACATTCAAAGCACTCAATCCAAGTCTTTGAATAAATCATCTAAGCCAGACTCATAGTGTGTGGGTGCTAATTTTCATTCACATCTTTATTCCCAGGAAAGCCAACTTAATGATTTCATTTAAAAATTAGGATCGATGGGTCAAACCAACATTGATATCTCAATTAAGCTCTGTAATTGCTTTTCTGTGCTCAATATGGTATGATTTTATTTTCCTTATCTTTTTTTGCTTTTCGTTTTGAACTTTTTTTCTCTTGTTTTTGCAACACATTTCCCTTTAAGGTAGTATTTCTCCTCATGGTAGTCCTAATACTCGCCCATGAGTAGCTTCACGTTTATCGATTATAGGTGGTTTATTTTCTTTCTTCAGAGACTCTTTCTTTTATTTTCAATCATACCATACATCATAACACAAGCAAATTAGGATAGACATCTAAGCAAACAATCATTTATCGACATGCAATTTCTTCAACTAGTCACCTTGCTAACTACTTAGGCTTTCACTGCTAGAAACCCATAATTAAGTGCTTACGAGTCTAACATAGATAAACCATTCAAAGTATCAGATAGAAGTACATTAAAGGACTTATCGTTTCTAAGATTTCACCCTAAAGCAAATAATATCATTATTGGACTTATGCTTAACTATTAAGGACTAAAAACAAACAAAATTATATTTTTTTTAAAGACGAGAATAATGAGACAACAAGAATAACACATACAAATCCAGGTAAAACACAAGATAATACCACCACCCCCAACCTAAATGAAACATTGTCCTCAATGTAAGAACAGAGAAAGCAAAAGACAAGGAAGGAGTTCACCTGATTAGAGAGGTTATGAACCTGGATGAAATATTGAATTATCCTGCAAACGAAATAAAAATGAAACAAAACAAAAGGAAGAAAGAAGAAAAATTAAAAATAAATAGAAAATAAACAAAGAAATAAATAAATAATATACAAAAATGGGAAAAAGAAAACTCAATCCACATAAGTAGGGTTAGCAAGAGGGGCATCCATTAATGCAGAAATCGGATTGTCCAGGAATGATTTCAGCCTCTGTCATTAACTTTAAACACTCGACCGTCTTTGGGATCTTCCACTTCGACAGCTCCATGGGGAAAAACTTAATTCACAATAAAGGTCCGGTCCACCTAGATAGTAGTTTTCCAGGGTGAAGGAGGAGTCTGGAATCATAAAAATACACTTTTTAGTTAGGCTCGAAATTTTTTCTCATTATCTGCTTGTCATGGGCAGCTTTCATCTTGGCTTTGTAAAGGCAGGAATTGTTATAAACATCATTCCTCAGTTCTTTGAGTTCTGTTAACTGAAGGTTCCGCTGTGTACCTGCAGTACTCAGATCAAACTTAAGATTTTAAATAGCCCAGTAGGCTTTATGTTCTAACTCAACAGATAAACGACAAGGCTTTCCAAATACAAGGCTTTAGGGAGACATCCCAAAGGGGGATTTATAAGCATTACGATATGCCCAAAGTGCATCTGGAAGTTGTAAAGACCAATCTTTGCGGTCGGGGTTTACCATTTTCTATAATACTTGTTTGATCTTTCTATTTGGCAATTCTACCTGCCCATTTGTCTGTGGGTGATAAGTAGTAGAAATCTTATGCACCATACCATATTTGCGTATCAAGTCCTCAAATGATCGATTACAAAAATATGTCCCTTGATCATTGATAATGACATGTGTGGGGTACCGAAATGTGACAATATATGTTCCTTTTAGAATTTAACACAGTAGTATTGTCATTTTCTCAGCACGCTACTGCCTTAACCCATTTAGACACATAATCAACTGCAAAGAGAATGTAGAGGTATCCAAAATATGGTGGAAAAGGTACCATAAAATCAATACCCCAACAGTCAAATACTTTAATGACAAGAATAGGGTTAATAGGCATTATATGACGATGAGACAGAGCACCTAATTTCTGACACCTTTCATAGGAACGGCCGAATCTATTTGTATCATTAAATAGAGTAGGCCAATAAAAACCACACTGCAGAATTTTTATAGAAGTTTTCTTTACTGAGAAACGGCCTCCGCATGTATGGGAATGACAAAAGGCAAGCACATTGAGAACTTCTTCTTCAGGAATGCATCGTCTCAATATTTGGTCGGGGCAGTATTTAAATAAGTATGGGTCATTCCAATAAAAATTATGTACCTCGACCCAGAATTTACGCTTATCTTATGAACTCCAAGTGGATGGACACTCACCGAAAACTAAATAGTTGACAATGTGTGCATACCATGGTACTCGTGTGATCAAAAAAAAGATGTTCATCAGGGAAGTCATCATGAATTGGTGGCCATCAGCAGAGTCGTTAAACTCCAAGTGAGATAAGTGATATGCCACTACATTTTCAACGCCCCTTTTATCTTTGATTGTTAGATCAAATTCCTGTAACAAGAGGATCCACCTAATCAATCTTGCCTTAGCATCTTTGTTCGAAACGAGGTACTTAAGAGCTGCATGATCAGTGAAAACAGTGATGGGAGATCCAATCAGGTATACACGAAATTTGTCCAAGGCAAATACTAATGCTAGTAGTTTTGTTTCAGTTGTGGAAGAGTTCATTTGAGCACTTTTTAGAGTTCTGCTAGTATAATATACAACAAAAGTTTTCCATTCTCGTCTTTGTCCTAAGACTGTCCTAACTACGTAGTCACTAGCATCACACATAATCTTGAATGGTAAATTCCAATCAGGTGGTTGCATAATTGGGGCATAGGTGTGTCCAATGAAATGAAGGGTCTTTAGCGAGAAGGTTACACATTGGTCTAGAGATAGAAGAGAAATTCTGTATAAACCTCCTATAGAAACCAACATGCCCAAAAAAAGATCGCACAACTTTAACAGTTTTGGGTGTCGACAGCTTGGATATCAACTCGATCGTTGACTTGTCGACTTCAATGCCTTTGGATGAGACAATATGACCTAGAACGATTCCTGAAGAGACCATAAAGTGACACTTTTCCCAGTTCAGAATGAGGCATTTTTCTTGTTATCGACTTAACACTGCATTCAGGTTGAGCAAACATGTATCAAAGGAATCTCCAAACACTGTAAATCATCCATAAACACTACCATACATTTCTTAATCATATCACTAAAAATGTCCAGCATGTATCTCTGAAAAGTGGTGGGGGCATTACATAAACCAAATGGCATGCGGCGAAAAGCATAAGTACCGAACGGGCATGTGAAGGTACTTTTTTCTTGATCTTCTAATGAGATCCCGATTTGGTAGTATCCTGAATATCCATCTAGAAAATAGTAGAATGGGTGACTAGCTACCCGCTCAAGAATCTGGTCGATAAAGAGAAGCGGGAGGTGGTCCTTTAGGGTCGCAACATTCAACTTCCGGTAATCAATGCACTACATTAACTCTCGACTTTTTTAGGGACGACCTACGTAGGACTAACCCATTTACTATCAGAAATTGGGTATATAATACCCTCATCTAGTAACTTTATCACTTTATTTTTTTACCACTTCTTTTATAGTGGGGCGAAGTCTACATTGATGGTCTTGACGAGGAGTAGCTCACTCTTCTAGGTGAATTCTGTGGGAACAAATCAAGGGCTAATACCTTTAATGTCTCATATGGTCCAGCCAAGTGCAGATTTACGCTCACTCAACATCTTATGTAATTTCTTAATTTGTGACCCACTAAGCTCCGAAGAAATGATAACATGAAAGGTATCTCCTTATCCAAAAAATGCATGTTGAAGCCCTTCTGGTAATGGATTTAGTTCAACTTTTGGTGTTTCGACCGAAGAAGGAAAGGGTACTCTAACTGGGAAATGTGGCTCTGGATGTGCCTGAGGGGTATCTACACTATTATCCTTATTGCACTTGCGGTGTTGGAGGTGTCCGGTATCCCTACCTCTTTACCACTCATAGTATTTAATTTTCCTTGTTGGTGCACACTCAGGGCATTAGTTAATTTAGAGATTTGGCTCTTTATCTCCTTATTATCTTCCACTACTTGAGTTATTAATGACTCAAACCTCTGATTAATTTTATTGTGAGCCTCCATAAATGCTTACATAGTGTCCTATAAGGAGTTTTTAGAGAGGCCAGGTGTAGGATATTGGGGAGTAAGTTGTGATGTCTAACTCGGCTGATGAGACTCTTGTTTCTAACTAAAGTTGGGATGGTTCCTCCAACCAGGGTTATAAGTGTCTGCCTTAATACATTGAATTGGTCCTCATATGTTTCCCTCGTCTCTCCATTTGCAGGGCACTCTTGTGTCAAATGATCGGTCTTGTTACACACAGCACATACCTCTTGAGGTTCTAGGTGGGTTGACTTGCTATCTTTGGCTAGTAAATATCTCATCTGTCTAGTTAATAGTTCAACTTTTACCTTAAGGTTGTGTCCTCTTCTCTCAAGTGGTGTACGCTTCTAATAGAAGGAGTGAGGTGTGTCCTATCAGTGCTATCCATGGAATTGGATCCAGTCCAGGTATGAGATTTCTTAACTATGTCATCTAAATAATCGAATGCCTCATCAGGGTCAATCGTATGAACTCACTAATGCACATTGTCTCAATGAATTGGTGCTCCATAGGGGTCAGTCCATCATAAAAATAACTTACTAAACACCAACTCTCATATCCATGGTGAGGGCAACTAGCTAACACTCCTTATACCTTTCCCATATTTGATAAAGGGTCTTACTGTCTCTTTGGGAGAAGGTAGAGATTTGTCTTTTCAAGGCATTAGTCTTATGGTGTGAGAAGTATTTGTCGAAAAATACCTGGGTCTCACCCCATGATCCTACTGACCGAGGTTGTAAAGAATACAACCAGCTCTTAGTTTTAACCTTAAGGGAAAATGGGAAGAACTTAAGCCTGATTATGTCACACAGGTCATGGAAAGTCACTACTACCTCTTCAAATTCTCTAATGTGCACATAGGAGTTCTCATTTTCCAAACCATGGAAGGGTGGGAGATACTGTATCATCCCAGGTTTAAAATCTACATGTGGTGCGTTTTGAGGAAACATGATGCACGGAGATGTAGCTGTGCGAGTTGGGTAGAGGTAGTCTTCAAGACTCCTCACGAGTGGTCTCTCGTATTCACTCATGGTGTGTGCGCTAGATGTGGAGGGTGTGGCAAGAAGATTGTCAAACAAACTCTCTGAATCAGAGTTCTCTTCCTCAGGTCTAACGAATCTACCAAATCTATCTCTACTCCTAGGCATGCAGTTTAAACACAAGTGATAATAGAAACAGAATTAAAAGAATAACTAAAAATTGAAGTTTATTAAAATAAGAATTGAAATCAAAATAAGCAAAAATAAATTCAAGAATAAAAAACTAAGAAAATTAAAGTAAACTAAATAAGCAAATAGTCAATAAAATAAAATAAAAAAAAATAATGTGACAAAGTTACCGCTTCGTTGTTGACTAAGCAAACCCGGTCTTTTCGCTTGTAAACCGTCTCCCCAGGAACGGCACAAAATTTTGATTACGCCCAAATATGACTCACGGTTATCGCAGTATAGCTGGGGTGTCGATTCCTCAGAGAGATTGTTACAATGGAACTAATTCACTCAAGCAAAACATTTCGCAATAACTAAATTAAAGAAACGATTAAATTGCATTGTAAACTAACGATTATGAAAATTTGTAGGATTTTATCAGTAGGGAAAATAGCAAAGCGTCAGAATCCCCTCTTGCTCCAATTTCTTATATTCCGTTATTGACTCTTTCTATTACGCAATTAAGTTATTCACGTCTCAAACCAACAATTAGAGGATATTCAATTCTACCTAATTAAAATTTTAAAGTAATTGATAACTTATTTTCTCTAAGTTCACAACACACAAGGTTATCGTTATAACCTATCTAACGATGACAATATACCATCGGGCAATATTGCAGCAGAAGATAACTCGTAAAACAACCTTAACCAGTTACAACTAATTTCACAAACCACACATAGGAAAAGCATGACTGAATCTATATGTAAATTAACAAAATATAGTTTCTGGATTAAAATAATCAAAAGATAAAGAGAACAATAAGATATCAATAGTATTAAATAAATAGGTTAATCAAAGAATCAAATGACAAGAATAAAAGAGTTGGGTACAAGAGTTCGCTCTTAGCTTTACTTTAGGAGATTAGTTATCCATTCCGAAAAGAAAAAACAACATCGACAGATCAGAAAGACATCACGTAATAGCTCATTCTCTTCTCGGCACTCGGCACTGGTCTCTTGTGTCAATATTTGCGCTGAAGCCTTTTTAAATTCTCTCTCAGCACTCGGTAAATTCTTGTCTTATTTTTACAATTGCCTAGCTTTTGTTTTTGTTTTTTTGTTGTTTTCTTTTCTCTCTGCGCACAGCTTTTTTCTCCTTTATTATGTGCCGCCCTTTTATAATCAATTCACGCCTCCACTGCCTTTTTGTTCATATGTACAACCCTAAAAGCCTTTTTTTCTTTAACTTTCAGCAACCTATTTTTTATTTATTCACGCACACTGCCCTTTTATTTTTTAAATATTCACGCTATCGCCGTTTCGTTGCCAACTTTGCATGGTTTCATAATAAACAATTTTAACCCTAATGCACTTCTGGATCTTGGGCCTACTTTCTTCTTTACTATGCATGGACTTCTCTTTTTAATTCTTACAATAATAAGGAGAAAAATTACTAAATTAACATAAATAATAATTAATATAATAATAAAAATCATATAATAAAATATAAAATATATTACTAAATACTTAATAATAAACCAGAATAAGTGATGTTCAAAGTAAATTTTCATGCACTTATCATCCCCTAATGATTAGATCGATTGTGAGATGCTTTGATCTCTCGGGCTGCATCCGATTCTTCGAGTTGTTTGATGTCATGCCTTGTGACAGCATCTGGCTCACTAAAAGTGCAAGACTCTTCCAACCATACATCAACCTTTGCTTGAAGAAATCTGCTTGCAAAAGAATCTTCTTAGTCAGATTTGAGATTCCACTAACGAAGGTCTATACCCTTTACCTTTTCTTTCGGTCCTATTCATGTGCTCGTCCCATGAGTCTAATGACACAAAGAATGGTATGCCTCATTTCATGCATGTCTCGACATTTTTCTTCATATATGGCTGACCGAGTATAATAACGTGTCCGGTCAAATGTTATTTCCAGACATGTCCAACCAGGAGAAAATCTTTGGTGCAACAGTGGTGCAACAGTGGTACCACGTCATCCATGTAACAAGCCAATCATCTTTCGCTACGCGTGTTAAAAAGTCAAAAAACAACTAAAAAATAGGAAGAAATTAAACATGTTAGTTTTTAATTAGTTGGTGGTACCACGTCATCCATACCACTGTTGCACCAAAGATTTACTCGTCCAACCAGATATTATTCGGGGGTATAAAAGACAAGTTTCTCCTTATTTCGTCACTATCACCCAAATAGTGATAGAAAATCTTCTGTCTGTCCATCCTTGTCCAAAACCATCTCTGGTAAAGATTTTCTTGATGCTGGCGTTCCCAAGACTCCATACTCTAGATCATGGCTTTTCGTTTCCACACTGGACCGCTGATTCGGTCATGAGAAATTGTTTAGCCACATGTACGGGGATCCCATCCCCACTCTCATAGCCTTATGGGACCATGTATGCTCATACATTGATCCAGTAAGCCTTTTCTTCCCCATCATCAATTAGTGCATTTCTAGGTTTTAGATTTTGATATATGTCTCATCGGACTTATTGTGAACTCCGGACCCAATTTATATATATTCGGCCAGACATATGTTAAATATATGATCTTTATCATTACATGTCCGACCGAATATTGTTGAAAACAGAAAATGTCCCGCCATTCTATCATGTTTTATGGATACTATTTTATTATTATTCAATGCTCTGCTAACTTTTATTCCATCTATTACAGTTTGACGCCTCACGCTTGAAGGTAAACAATAGTCCTTCCAGCTTTAAAAGGTGATAAAATGAACTTTCCCCGGCTATGTAAGCCTACATTAGTGCATAAGGTTTGAGCCTTTCATCTGCTGTGTCTCTCCCCGAGCCAAGAAACATGGTAGGATAGGGCTGCAAGTGCTGGTAAAGCACTTGATGGATACCACTTACACTTCCCATCTTCCCGTCAATGAGATGACCATTACCCCGGGGAACTTTGCATATCTGATTGGCATTCCCCAATAAGATTCATATGTTGGAGTTTGACCGCAGCCTTTACATCCCCACTTATCGATAAGTTACATCAACCGTCTATTAAAGATGTTGTTTGTTATTGTGTGATTCTTGCATTATAAGACATGCAAGAATGAAGGAATAAATAGAGGTGGTGGCCTAGAAAATGAAGGGCAAGCATGGGAACCTACTAGATTAAAATTTATGGCATTTAAATAACAACTACCCTCCTAGTTCAGGATACCTGAAATGGCAAAGTTCAACGGGAGCAGAGACAAAAAATTTCACCTACGAAAGTATGTCTCTTAGATTAGTTCGATCGGATTATCTCAATGTCAAGTGCAGAAGATGTTTGGAATGTCATTAGAATGAGCACTAGTGGTATGGTATCACAACCTCAAGAAAAAGATAAAGGATGATTGGAGAGCCTTAGCTGAAGCCTTTCTAAACCAGCATCACAGATATAGAGATAGATGTGTCTCTCTGTAACTTGGAGAGCACCAAACAAAATCCAGATGGGAGTTTTAAGAAGTATGTGGACCGCTGGAGAAGCTAGCTTTTAAAGATGCGGACATGGCCTCCAAAAAAGATCAAATCAAAATGATAATCAAATACACTAAGCCCTCCATTTAAAATAAATTGAGGTGGATGACCTTCATGATCTCAGATTTCAGATAGTTGAGAGAGATTTTTTTGTACATAAAAGAAGAATAAGTAGAGAATAATAACCGTTATAGCCATTGGCAACAAAGGAAAAGCAACGATGGAAGTCTAGGAAATGGAACATCGGAAGTGAACACCGTCTAAGAGTGACACTTCTCCAACATGGGAAAATCGCTAGACCAAGTACTTGAAGAACTCAAAGGGTAAGGTCTTTTAAAGCCGTTGGACCCACAATGGAAACTGATGACTAAATATGGCAACCCGGCCTACTATTATGCGTTTCACCAGTTCTGTGGTCATGAGACTGAAAGATGTGCTTGCCTGAAACATGATATTCAAGACTTGATCGGCGCTGGCAGAAAATTAGATCCAGAAGAAACCTTGACCATGCAGTGATCGGGTTCCAAATCATCGTATTTCAATTTTTGTTCTTTTCCTTTTGTCATGTGATGACTTCTCTTTTAATGTTTGATGATAATAAATTTGGTTTACAAGAAATATCATATCTCTCAAAAAAAATGAGCGTGTCTAAATCCTTAAACAATTCTTAAACTTTGGAATTACAGGCAGAATGCCAACTAGAAAAATTACTCACTAAGACTCGCACTTAGAATTACAAAGAACATATATAAATAATTTGGAAAGCTTAACAGAATTCAAATGCTGACAGGTATGGAAAACTGAATAACACCAATAGGTTTGGAAAAGTGGATAGGTTTAGAACACCAAAAAGTTTAGAACACTGATAGGTTTGGAAAACTGGATGAGTTTAGAACACCAATAGGTTTGGAACACTGACATGTTTGAAAAACTAGATAGGTTTAGAACACAAAAATATTTGGAACACTGACAGGTTAGGAAAACTAGATGGGTCACCAACGAGTTTTGAATATTGACAGATTTAGAAGGCTATACGGCAATTGGAACATCACTAGATTTAGAATGGAATTCGAATGTCGAGGGACTCTAAAACACACATGGATTTGGAACGTCAATGGAATTAAAAAAATAAAACCAGATGAATTGGAACACTAATGAATTTGGAGCGACAAGAGATCTAGGAACAGAATTGGAACACTGACGGAATTAGAAAGCCGAAGGATTTGGAATGCCTACAGAATTAGAATGCTAATGGAATTAGAAAGCCAGATGGTTTTGGAATGCCAATAAATTTGAAAAGATAGATAGATTTAAAACGTATAGGGCTTGGAGATGGAATTAAGAAAGCCAGATAGACTTAGAACGCAAAAAAAATTGGAAAATATTCTGAACGCTAGCAGACTTGGAAATTTAGATGGAATTAGAGCATCAAAATGGATTAGAGATGGGTTTAGAATACTGAAAAATAAATTGGAATGATGGATGAGATTAGAATGCCAATAGAATTTGAATGATAAACAAATTGGAACACCATCAAATTTGGAACGCCAGTGAAATGGATGAACTCTAGAATGAAGACAGTAGAATGAAGACTCTCATAAATGAATGAATCAATGTAACCAAGAGTTCATCATCCCACGAAACAAATGAAACAGGGTATCTGAGGGTCATTCATCTCACGTACTGATAGAGGTGGAATGCCACTAGATTTAGAACGATAAATGGATTTGGAAGATTGATGGAGTTGGAATGATTGGAAAAGGATAGCATGCTAGGTGGATTTTGAGCTCCACTGGACTTGGAATGCTAAGGACATTTGGATGTGGTTTTGATTTGGAACGTCAATCCTCAAAGACAAAGTTACAATTAGAGATCGAGGAATCTCAAACCGATCGAGGCATGAATGGCATGCATGGTTTATCAATCAAGATTTCAATAGAGGCCAAAACACCTCAAGAGATCAAAGCTTCGGGGACCTGAGTGCATATTTTCATCTCAGCAAATATGGAAGCACCTCAACCTATCGAAGCATTGTGGGCCTGAGTGCCCAATTTTATCTCAGGAAAGATCGAAGAACTTCAGCCGATCGAAGCATCAAGGGATTGAGTGCCTTTTGTCATCTCAACCGAGGTCAAAGCATCTTAACTGATCAAGGCTTTAGGGGACCCGCAAGTCCATAAATCATCGGAGCCATAATGATGGGATCGAGGCATCTCTCTGTCAATTGAAACATCAAAAGACCTAAGGGCCAACTAATATTTATCAACCAACATCTATCAACAAGCACCAAACACAGAGCGAGGTAAGTTCGGTGATGCTAGATGAGTGAGGTAAGTAAAAATGCATGTATAACTTTGATAGACTTGTCATTGTCACACAATGCACAAGCCTATCAAAGTGAGGGCGATCAGACATGTATTTTTATATAGCCCGGTGATGAGTCTTTTATGGGAATACCACAAGTAAAGTTTTGGAAAGTTGTGAGGTTTAATGTTGGAGTTAGCCACCAAACCAAGTCGAATGTCACCCATATCTGGCAAGACTTAGCCATCAAATCCGACTAGACATGACTTTGTTGGTATATATATCATAGAGCTTCATGTATTGTAAACATAATTGTTTATTGAAATAAAAGATGCAATATTCATTTATCAAAATTATTTGATTTAAATCGCATATTGTAAATTGTCTTATTTACCTTTGATTACTCATATGCATTCAGAACTTAGTGTATGAGTGTCATACATAAGAGGATTTAAGCCTAAAGTTAGTAATAAAAAATAGTCCATAGAGAGCAAGCAAGACATGTGCTTTATTTGTGGTTTATCAATAGCTGCGGTCCATTCTATATTTGTATAATGACCTTGATCTGGGGTTATTCATGTGGTGACATGAGAATGAAGGTATTTTATTTGATGTGATCATATATGACTAGACCTAGATAGAAATGAATATCTTATAATATTCGTTAAATATAGAAATTCATTTTATCTACTAGATGGTCATATATAGATTTATCTTAATCTTGAGTGTACTATGAACTCTTGCATAACAGGCTATGTCCTTTGATTTACTAAGGTGGGGTTGGTGAAACAGTCTTGACCAATGACTACGTATTTTGGGGACATGGTTTCGTGTGTAGCTGAGACCATTTTACATAGACATGGAGTTCACTCATTCTTACGAGAAGTAGAAGAGTATTTTTCTTAAGGGTTGATTTGGTACTTGAATGATTAGAGTGCTCAAGTCTTTCTATTGCGAATAGAAAGATTTATATTCATAATAGTTATGAATAAATTATTCATTAGAGAATCAATGTTACTTAAGGTATAAAATAATTAGAAGGGTATAACAGACTGATGACCCAGCTCTAATTATGAGATACTCATGAAGGACCAATCTATATGTAATGACTATATCGATGGACACCAAAGTTGTTCAGCTTATTTTTTCTATCTACAACAACGAGAGTTCATCTTCGAGTTTTTAGAGAAATAACACGAAATTAATAATTCGAAATATTTAATTAAAGAGTTTAATTAATATTCGAGATTATTGGAGCTCGGAACTGTAGGTCCATTTGGTCCCCTTGCTAGCTCGATAAACTGTAGCAAACCTTATATAATTAGATTATCTAATTATAAGCTCATATATATATTTATATATTATTAATGTGATTAATAATATAATTCGTCATAAATGAAAACTATATTAGAATTAGTTAAATATAATATTTTCTAGAATTCTTTAATCATGAGATAATCAAATTATAATTATGAGATAATTATCACATCATTTTGATAATTCTAGATTATGAGATAATCAGGAGATATTTATTACATCATATTTATGATAATTATATCATTATAAAGATAATGGTATATGCATTATCTTGGAGACAAGTCTATATGGCTTGTCATATCTCGAACATTTTATGTCCAATTAGATATGACATAATTACCTAACCTTTGTCCAGTTCACATGTCTTTTTTTGGCATTTCACTTAATTGTGTTTGCCGTTATAATAGAATGGCATGTGTGAATTAGTGATAAGGTCAGTTGGCTTTGGAAAGGAATATAATCTCTACCATTTCCACTCAAGTGTTGGGTGAAGTGGGGTGAAGTTGTCTAGCACTCTTTCAAGAGTTGTGAGAGAGTTAGAGAGAAAAGAAAACTTTCTCATTTTTTGAGAATAGATATAATTAGAGTGAATCAGATCTTCATATTCTTTTTTCACTCTTTCTAAAAGCCAAAATATTTTATGACAACATACTACTCTAAAGAGTTTAGAGATTACTGTTGGACAGTAATGACCCATAGCGTCACTATTTGTACAGATCATGGTGTTGTTGTACAAATTAACTATGTGACAAAGGAGATTGCTCTCTTATCATTTGTGATTCGATCACCTAGATGTATAAATGATAGGAGGTCCATATGATTAGTTCCTGGATTGAGATGATAAGAGAAAGTATCGGTCCACGAAGGTTTAATCATTAAATATCCCTAGTCAGAGTATTATCGAGATTGGACATCGATAAATGCGTAAAAGACTAGTATTACACTTGTGCGCGTTGTGAGGGCACAATAGCATAGTTCTCATATATTTGGATATTGGATACTCATGCAAGTGTAATAGGAGGTTGTGTTTTACCGATAGTACGGAAAACAGCTTCGCTCTGGATAGACCCCATCAGAATTCCATTGGTAGTATGACTATGTGTCTATGGAAGTCCGAAATCAGGGTAGGTGTATTTGGTCTTAACCTGAGACTTGCACCACTAATACTTGCGACAATCAATATGCTTTGGTTTTGGTCGTCCAGGGCTTTAACCGGTTCTGTGTACGCCTCTGCTGGGTATATTGAGAATCGTAGTGTATTGGGTGTGATGTCAAGATGGAAGTATCACTCCAGTCATAGTGGAGATGATGTCACGTAGGATAAGGTACTAGTACTCTTAAGTACTGCAGTCATCAGGATAATATGACTAGGTCATAGTTATCCAATTATAGAGACTAGTTACCAGACATCCGACATGTGCTTCGTACGGGGCAGACATAATTCGAGCCCCAGGCCTAGCACGTGGCATCCGATGTTGGATCGACATACACGATACTACGTATACTATGCTTGATATAGATCGCTTATTCCTGTAAGCATGTTTCTGGAGAATTGGGTAGGCATAGCGCTTTGCTAGAAGCCAACATTCTCTTGTAAATCGATAAAACGTAGTACAAGGTACATAGGTATTCGGATAGTCCGATAACCGTATTTACTGCCAATATATCCGGTGATCTCATGGGTCACTTCCCGAAGATTCACCGATGACGTATGACTCGCACTTTATTAATCTGGGATTAATTAGATGAGAGAGAAAATTAATCTGGGATTAATTACGGAGATATTTTATCTAGGATAAAATATTATTTAAAGAGAGAGAACGATTAATTTGGAATTAATCGATAAATTAATATATTCGATATATTAAACGAAATTAGATTTCTACTCGGAATTAAAATTAGATTTTAATTCGGGCGAACGAGTTAATTTAGAATTAATTCATTAGCGACATGAATAGTAATTATGCTAGGCATGATTATTTAATTAATTAGATTTAATTACGACGCAATAGAAAATTCGTTAATTTAGAATTAGCGAACCCGAGACTGTGATTATTTACGAGCGCATTCGCATTTCGAATTCGAGTGCGGCACGTATGTCAAATCAAGTGTCAAATCATTAGTCACATCAAGCGTCAAATCACATGTCACTTTGAGTGATGTGACAATTTGATTGATTGATTGATTGATGGGAGTTGTTGGGGCTTTTAAAGCTTGTACTTATTTGACTTTTTGAAAGCAAATATAATATATCTTTATTTGATTTTTTGAAAATCAAATAAGTGTATTTGATACACCTTCTTACCAACCAACACATAATTCTCCTCTCTCCTTCTTCTCTTCATCTTCACGCCCAATGGGCAAAATTTCTTCTTCATTCACTGCCCAAAACCGTGAGCTAAGGAGAAGAAAAATAGTGGTTTTTGTGGTAAAAATCAAGGTGCTAGCACATATGGGAGTCTTGCGAAGGTGATAGGGAAACCCATTCGTGAGCTTGGGATCATTTTACAAAGCTTGGAGCTTGATGAAGGACCTCCATGGTCGAATTTTTGGAAGCCCAAAACTGCCACTGCCGTGACTTCAAGGAGGGCAGACAATGATTTTGTTCTTCACCGCATCGCCTCAACCGATCATTGTGAGTATTCCGTAACTTCCTTTGATATATTCATATGTTTTTCTATGCTTTAATCGATCCTCGAGACTTTATAGACACCCGACAATGGTATCAGAGCGAGTAAAAGCATGAAATTTGATTCAGGGTTTAAAATTGGGTAAATTGATTTAGAGCATGATTTGGTTAAATTGTTTGATTGAATATGTTTAAATGATGCTTAATTGAAGATTGATTGGATCAATTTCATGAAAAATGGTTTGGAACATTTTTCCCCAAAATCCTTAGCTTGGCCGAATGGATGATGCCCTAATTGTCTTGGTGATTTTTGATTTTTGATTCATTGGATGAGTTAGAATCATTCGGAAAATGTTGATTGTGGATTTAATTTGATTGAAGCCGAATCGATTTTGAAAACCCTACTATGGCCGAGACATGATAAGCATGATAAATGGGTTTGATTTTGATAAAATGTTTTGGACATGTTTTGTTGATAATTAGCATGATTGATTAGGCTAATTGATGTTTGGAAATATTGATTTAGGTAATTGATTATGTAATACACTTTAGGTTAATTAAATTTTGAAATTGGATTTTGGAATTTAATTATGTTCGGCCAATTTTAGAAATTGGGCTTTAATGGGCTTGGTTGTACCAAGATGGGTTTAGGCTATATTAGTTGGATCCAATTGGGCCCAAAACCACTTCCGTAAAGTCCAAATGCGGCTAATGGACTTTAACTTTAATTGGGCCTAATGGGCCTAAATTGGTTTCAAAGGCATATGAGGGTGATTCCTTTAAATGGGCTTTAGTCTTTAGGTTTGACCCTTGTTGACCAAAAGTCCATGCCTTAAGAAATTAATTGAAAGCCCATTGGATTTTAATTAAATTAACGTTGGACGTTAATTGGGCTTTGAGACCCGTAACGATTAAATTTGGAATTTAAATCGTAAAGGTTCGTAATAAAGTGTAATATTTAATTTGTAATTAAATAGCGAATTAGTATTAAATACAAATTCAATTGGATTTAATTATGTAGTTTAATTTAATTCGAGAATTTGTACTTTGAGTACTTATTCGTAAAACGAGTTTGACTCGCGTAAAATCAAATCATTGTTTGAAATTGGATGGTCATTAATTATCAGATTAATTAATTTGATTAGATTGATTGATAGCATGCTTGTGTGAATACATGATTGCGATGCACGAATAATGTATATCGGATGGATATTAGATGGGTGGGGCAATTTTAGAAATTATTGTAATAATTTGGAATTTATTAAACTAGACCTGCGTGTCCAGCCTATTACCTCATTTCTCATTGTATTTCTCTTCTCACCTATTCCCCTCAATGTAAATGAGGTTTTTTTAGAAGTGTAGTGTAACGGGTAGAAGTAGATACTTATGCTAGCGGGAGAGAGGAATGGAGAGATTTGATCTAGGATCAATGTGTTTGAGTATCCATCCGCATATTATTATTATTTTATTTACGTGCCATATTATGTGTTTAGAATGCATGTTTAAGGGTGTATGATGATGAGACCTTAACAAAGATAATAAATTGGTTGCCAATTTGCACGCGAAAAACCCCATAAAATATTAAGCGTTTTTCCTTCCATTGAGTGATTCTTACTCTAGATCCAAGACTGGCATTGGTTTGTTGGCCAAAGTCAAGATCTTTGTCCGTCGAGGATGTGTTTGAATCACGAAGGCATTGTTACATATTGGTGTCTTGTCCAAGTCGTGATTTGTTGGCCAAAGTCAAGATCACTTCTTCTCCATCGACATTGATTACGAAGCTTTCCATAGTCAATGGGTTCCGCTTAACTGGGATCACTAAGTTTGTTGTGCCAAAGCCAAGGCTTAGTTGATTCAGAGGAAAAAAGGTTAGGGAATATATTGGATAAATTGGCCTATATATGATATATGTTTCGGACTTGGATGTCCACCTACTGGATCTAGGAATTGGATTGGATCTTATTGATCTTAGAGATCTACCTAGTTAAGTATCATATAATTTGTTGGCTAAAGTCAAGATTTTGTGTTATTTAACGGGATCCTAACCCACTAGGAAACACGGTTTCCTGAGTACTCGACAAAGGGTTAGAGGCTCGCCGAAAAATAGTGGGAGGCAAGTATTAAATTTGTAATATTCGTTTAATTACTTTCCATACACGCTCAATCAAATATCATTCGTCAAATAAATTAAATGTTAGTTGGACTAATATTTAATGTTGTTTTAATTAAACAGTTTGACTGTATTCAAACTATTTCAATTAATAGTTGATTTTATAATTGGATTATAGTAATCAATATAATTGAATTTAATTAATTAAAAGTATAGTTGATTATGTAGTTGGACTATAATAATCATTATATTAAAAGTACCTAAAATCATTGATTAAATAGTTGGACTATTAGAATCAAGATAAAAATGAAAGATTAGTGTTTAAAACATAATCCTATGGAATTGTGTTTAAATGACTTTATTTTTCAGATTAGGAAAAGAACCTTAGGATAGTCCTAAGTACTAAGAAGTTACTTTATTTGATAAAATAACCTCTTGGGCCTAAGCCTGAAGTTAAGCAAATAGTAGAACATGATCTTTGGAAGATTCATGTAATGATAACTTTAGTGCTTAATCCATTATGCTTGCCAAACAGACTCCTTAATTTCTTAATCAGAACTAAGGATTAGATCGTTAAAGTATGATAATGAAATTGAAGGATCTTCATAGATCTATTCTTAGATCTTAGAAGTATTAAATTGGAATTAATAACTCTTGGAGATTTAATGGCTATTCTCAAGGAGATAAAGCTAAAGTTTGCAATAATGGCAAGCAGCGCAAGACGCACCTTACTTCGATATCCTAGAAGGCCAAGGCTTGGCCAAAGGCTTCTTGGATGTAGAAAAGGGCAAAGGAAAAATCATTATAATCGTCTAGGAAGATAAAGGACATATCCCAAGAAGTCTGCTTAAACTGTAGCAAACGGGATCATTGAAGCGTGATTGCCGTATGGACAAGGCAGACATGAAGGAATTGAAGACGGGAAAGGCTCTGACTTCAAATATGTTTGTCACAAATATGTTCAATACTAGTATTAAAATTGGATTTTAGACACTAAAAGTGATACATAAATATGTACTGGTGTGCAGCATCTGCTATGAGCAGGATACTGACTTCAGATGAGATTAATCTGCGATTTGAAAATGGGACAATAGTCGCTGTTTTAACCGTAGATACCTAAGTTTAGGAACTACTCTTTGGGTGTGTACTTAGATTAGGAAACTATTAATGTAACTAGTTTGACTAGAAATATTATCTCTATATCGAGTATAACTCGTTGTGAGTATACCTTTATATTCTAGAACACTAAAGTATTTTATTATATAAAAATGATATTGAGATAAATACATTAGATGTGAATAACAGTATTTATATTTTGAATATAAATAATCTCAAACATATAAGTTGACAAACAAGTAGCTCAAACTGATTTGATCAGATGAGACTTATTTGTGGCAGTGTTATCTGGGACACATTAAACAAGACTCGTATATCCGCACTTTCGAAGAGTGGATACTAGGAAAAATTTGATCATATTCAAATAAAGTCTACGAATCTAGTTTATTGGGCAAAGTGCCTATAACACCTTTTACTTGGTAAAAATGTAAGTGCCATCGATCTGTTAGCCCTCGTTCATAGTGACGTAAGAGGGCCCATGTCTAGCCAGGCTAGATGTGGATATGAATATTTCGTGAACATTACGGATGTGGCATCACGTTATGGTTATGTGTTTCTTTTGAAACATAAATCGGAAACTTTTAGAGTTTCGACACGAAGTAGACAAACAGATCGGCTAAAGTATTAAAACCATCACGGTTAGACCATGATGAAAATACTTAAGCAGTAAGTTTCTCAAATACTTGAAAGATTATAGTATTCTTTCAATGAGGACTCCTCCCGGAACACGTCAATTTGATGGTGTGTCCGAACAGAGAAACCGAACTTTATTAGACATGATAAGGTTAATCATGAGTCGCTCTGAGCTACCATTTCCTTCAACGGATAAGCATCAACATTGCAATACTTATTTTGAATAAGGTTCCATGAAAATCTATTTGACAGACTTCATATTAGATATGAACAGGAAAGAAACCGGGCTTTCTTATTCCTGAAGATTTGGGAATACTGAGCATACGTTTGGTTGATACCAAACTAGAACTCAAATTGGATAAGTGCCTAATTGTAGGTTATCCTAGGGAAACCAAAGTATAGTGCTTATACAACTCACTAAGAGAACAATGTTATTGTTGCTCACCATCCTGTTTTCCTAAGAGGAATACCGATATACAGTGGTAAGTGGGAGGATAGTAAAACTCAATGAAAATCGGAGTAATACTGTTCAAGGCACCAAGTCCTTAATGGAACATAAACGGTTCATCAAAGATGAAACTGTACCAGTAATCTTCGAATACACAAGAACCACATAGGCAGGAGAGAGTCAGAAAACAACCTGCGGTATGGGTTTCTGATCTCACCTCATAAAGATGTCAATCTTTCTCGGAATACAAACTGACTACATATGAAGAAGTGATACAAGGTATCGACTCCCAATTATGGCAAAGTGTCATGATGTCCGAAATGGATTCCATCATATCAACTATGTTTGGATACTAGTTGTTGTACCATAAGATATTGTGTCTGTTGGTACTATATGAGTCTTCAAGGAAGCACACATGGATGGCAACATACCCATGTACTAAGCTAGGCTTGTAGCGAAAAGGTATCGTTATCAACATTTTGTCGAATACGGCGAAACCTTTTACCTGTTGCCACGGTAAATCCATTTAGATAATGCTTACTGATGCTGCATGTTTCATTTATGAAATATGATAGCTGAATGCCAAAACTGATTTCCTTAAAAGGAAACCTTTTGGAGGATGTTTACAACATCCTGACAGTTTTGTCATACCAAAACTAGCAAACAAGGTTTGCAGGTTATTCGATCCATGTTTGGATTGAAGTAAGCATTAGGTTCTTGGAATTATTTTTTTGATGTAATCATAATGGTATATGATTTAATTCGAAACGAAATGATTCTTGTGTATATAAGGAGGTTAGTGGGAGTGCACTGACAATGGCTTTCCTATAAATAATGATCACATGTCATTTCTTGGAAATGATATTCCCATATTATAATCGGTGAAAGCTTGACTGGGAGAAACA
This sequence comes from Zanthoxylum bungeanum, assembly GCA_019454045.1. Lineage (NCBI taxonomy): Eukaryota > Viridiplantae > Streptophyta > Magnoliopsida > Sapindales > Rutaceae > Zanthoxylum > Zanthoxylum bungeanum. The sequence continues at coordinate 48,379 of SKCR01019241.1, forward strand.
ACCTTTATTCTAGTAATAAAGATCTACTGGGATAGATTTAAAGTTATTAATACTCTCCGAGAACTCGTACATTGGAAAATGTACGTGACCTGGTGTCTCATACGCTTTGAGCACATGGAGTCACAAACAGGCCAATCCTAGTGTTAGTCACTGGATTGATATTAAGAACATCAGTTAGTATCTTAGAGAACTAATGATGATGTCTTAAACTATGGAGAATGAGAACTTGAAGTGACTGGGATCACTGCTGCAAGTTTCTTAACCGATAAAAAAAACAACGGTACTATACAGTTTGAATAATGGAACAGTGAGCTGGAAATCTTCCAAGCAAGATAATGTTACCAAATAAAAACAAATGCAGGTTATTGCTGCAGCTGAGGCAGCAATAGAAGCTATTTAGGACAATAACAAATCTAATTAGATTAGATATAGTTATGTTAGCAACTGAGCTAGGCTACAGCGCAGGCTAAAGAATTAATGGTCTCATCAACGATCCAGATACATACTTCGACTATTCATCTGATTCAATCGGATCATACATTGTGGCGATGTGATGATCGAATAAATCACATCAGATGATAATCATGCAAATCCACCGACGAAAGCCTTTCCTCAGCATTTTGAGCGAACCGTACATAGTTCCGGTGGTAGACACTCGAGTGACTGGCTATAGGCCAAGTGGGAGATTGTTGGACAGTTATGACCCATAGCGTCACTATTTGTACAGATCATGGTGTTGTTGTACAAATTAACTATGTGACAAAGGAGATTGCTCTCTTATCATTTGTGATTCGATCATCTAGATGTATAAATGATAGGAGGTCCATATGATTAGTTCCTGGATTGAGATGATATGAGACAGTATCGGTCCACGAAGGTTTAATCATTAAATATCCCTAGTCAGAGTATTATCGAGATTGGACATCGATAAATGCGTAAAAGACTAGTATTACACTGGTGCGCGTTGTGAGGGCACAATAGCATAGTTCTCATATATATGGGTATTGGATACTCATGCAAGTGTAATAGGAGGTTGTGTTTTACCGATAGTACGGGAAACAGCTTCGCTCTAGATAGAGCCCATCAGAATTCCATTGTAGTATGAATATATGTCTATGGAAGTCCGAAATCAGGGTAGGTGTATTTAGTCTTAACTTGAGACTTGCACCGCTAATACTTGCGACAATCAATATACTTTGGTTTTGGTCGTCCAGGGCTTTAACCGGTTCTGTGTACGCCTCTACTGGGTATATTGAGAATCATAGTGTATTGGGTGTGATGTCAAGATGGAATTATCACTCCAGTCATAGTGGAGATGATGTCACGTAGGATAAGGTACTAGTACTCTTAAGTACTGCAGTCATCGGGATAATTTGACTAGGTCATAGTTATCCGATTATAGAGACTAGTTACGTGACATCCGATACTGGATCGATATACACGATACTACGTATACTACGCCTGATATAGATCTCTTATTCCTGTAAGCATATTTCCGAGAATTTGGTAGGCATGGCCCTTTGCTAGAAGCCAATATTGTCTTGTAAATCGGTCAAACGTAGGACTAGGTACGTACGTATTCAGATAGTCTGATAACCGTATTTACTGCCAACATCTCTGGGAATCTCATGGGTCGCTTCCCGAAGATTCACCGATGACATATGACTCACACTTATTAATCTGGGATTAATTAGATGAGAGAGAAAATTAATATGGGATTAATTACGCAGATATTTTATCTAAGATAAAATATATTTAAAGAGAGAGAATGATTAATTTGGAATTAATCGATAAATTGCTATATTCGATATATTAAACGAAATTGGATTTCGATGCAGAATTAAAATTAGATTTTAATTCGGGCGAACGAGTTAATTTAGAATTAATTCGTTAGCGACGTGAATATTAATTATGCTAGGCATGATTATTTAATTAAATTAGATTTAATTACGACGCAACGGAAAATTTGTTAATTTGGAATTAGCGAACCCGAGCCTGGGATTATTTGCGAGCGCATTCGCATTTCGAATTCGAGTGCGGCACACAAGTCAAATCAAGCTTCAAACCATTAGTCACATCAAGCATCAAATCACATGTCACTTTGAGTGATATGACAATTTGATTGATTGATTGATTGATGGGAGTTGTTGGGAGCTTTTAAAGCTTGTACTTGTTGGACTTTTTGAAAGCAAGTGTATTTGATACACCTTTTCTTACCAACCAACACACAACTCTCCTCTCTCATTCTTCTCTTCATCTTCATGCCCAAGGTGCAGAATTTCTTCTTCCTTCACTGCCAAAACCGTGAGCTAAGGAGAAGAAAAAGAGTGGTTTTTGTGGCAAAAATCAAGGTGCTAGCACACATGGGAGTCTTGCGAAGGCGATAGGGAAATCCATCCGTGAGCTTGGGATCATTTTACAAAGCTTGGAGCTTGATGAAGGACCTGCATGGCCGAATTTTTGGAAGCCCAAAACTGCCACTGCCGTGACTTCAAGGAGGGCAGAAAATGATTTTTTTCTTCACCGCATCGCCTCAACCGATCATTTTGAGTATTCCGTAACTTTTTTTGATGTATTCACATGTGTTTCTATGCTTTAATCGATCCTCGGGACTTTATCGAAACCCAACAACTACACTTTGTGAGTGAAGCCCACACTTCGATTTATTAGTTTCGAGTCATAGTTCAGAAGATCAGTTGGTTGATCCAAGCATCAGATCTCTAAGGAAACACATCCACATCGAAGAGCAAATCTAATCACTAAGAGTTGGTGGAATTTGATTTCAATAAAGAGAGAAGGTAAGAAATGTTTCAAGGTTGATCTCGGAGCCAAAGGCATTTTCACTGCGCATAAGGAAAGGTGTTTCCTACAATTGGCATCAAGAGATAAGTTGAAAAGTGTTCTTAATCCTTCTTTTTTTCAATTACAAGTTTTAATGATTTATACTAGATACAAATTGTTAGTATGGTGTTGTGATGAGTAGACATAATTTTAATATTCATGAAATGAATGTTTTAATGTTCATAAGATGATGTTTAATTTTGATTTATGTAATAAATGTATTGCATTGATCATTAATTTTTCACCGGCTCTTATTTTTAATATTGAGAATGTAAGGCCATTAGGACATATTCTTTCAAATGTTTTAACTTAATTTCCTTTGTAATAAGTTCAAGTGTAACATTATTTGTAACTTGTTCGAGCCAATGCAATGAAAGACTTATCATGAACCGATTTCGCAAAGAACTCAACACTACCTCATAGAGAAAGATTTAAAGATCAAAGGATGCCTTGGATTATTATTCGTACTAATTAGATTAGTATAAAAAAATGTAATTTTTGATGTATATGTTTTTCTTTCCAGAGCTTGAAAACATGATGTGTCACGACGCCCAAATGTATTTAGCTACTACCTAAAAATAACACTACATCACATTGCGATCAGAAGCAGGTTGCATCACGACGCGTACACCTGATACATCAACGTCACAATAATAAGATGCCTGTATCGAGATGTTGACCAGAATTAACATTCTGCCTCCGATTTTCTCTTCAGAGCGTCGCAATGCCTATCAGGGAGTTTCAACGCCCAGGGTATGTGAATTTTTTTTAAATAGTTTAATAACATGTCATAAAACCTAGGTGCATAATCTTGTATTTTCATAAGCCATAACATGTTTATATGCATGATATTCTAAGTCATAAAATGTGATTTTATGTAATTTAAGAGTTAAGTTGGGAATATGAGAGGCATGAAATCTAATTCATGAGATTAATTGGTTTAATGGTTTAAAATTTTGGTAGTCAAAGTTTATACTTATAGTCCTTATAAGTGCATTATATTTTCCTTGGTATATCGGATGGAAACCCGGACGTAAATTCCATAGCCGATTCCAAATAGACAATAGTGTGGTCTGCATTCTAGATACAATTCCACATACCTTCGAATTTATAACGTGCTTCAATCAATTAAATAGTTTAATTAATATTGGTCCATTCATTGAATTCTAAATTTTAAAACCTATTAATGAACAACTATTTTTAAGTGTTAAAATAAATTAGGTCACTAAAACAAACTTGATTAAAATTAGTTTAATTAAGTAAAATATTAGTTAAGACTAATTAGAATTAGTGAATAAAATTTTAAGATTTAAAATTGGTTAGATCCCTAATAATCTAGTAGTATTAATTAGGTTATGTTTTAGCCACGCATAATCTAAATAAATTAAATACTAGTGCAATAGAAACCGTAAACTCTATAATAGTGAGTGGGAGAGGGATATACCATAATATTTCCCATAATCTCCATTGTTGTCTGAAAACGTGAGATTCAAAGGCACCTCGAGACTGCTTTATTTTCGTCCCTTTACGGATGGTGTCCATTTTGGGTTAATATCAAGTTTGTATTTCGAGAGGATAGGAACTCTAGATGTATTTGGTGATTTGACCTATCCTACGGCGACACTTCGATAGTTAAGTCCAATGGTTCTGAAACAACAGGTTATACTCACAATGAATGATTAAAAGGTTAATCAATAGTCCTTGATCAAATAAAACACTAGTTGATTAATATAGGAATAAGAGTTATTTCCAGATATATTAATCAATTGAGATTGTCTCAATCTATCATGCAACTACTTGACCTATCTTACAACAATACTTATTTGTGGGATGATAGATTTCTATGGCATAGTAATTCTTTTAGGTTTCTAATTCATCATACATACATCATGTATCATGTTTAATTTTATGCCTAAATGACTGATTATTTTAATATGCAATGAATGGATGTTGAATGCATGTTTGTTTATTTATTTCAGCCATGGTATCTCTAATAATCATAATTCTCTCACAAGAAAAAATAACCGGGGAAATTGTATAAAATGGAAAAGTAACATGAATGATGTATTGGTATGTGAAGACCTTAATTTATCATAACGGAGGAATGTCCTCTTGAGCCAGCCTCAAATACTGGCAATTCTGTATGTGATGCATATAATAATTAGGTTACGGTCAATAAGAAATCCTGCTGCTATTTGATAGCAAGGATGTCTGAGGTTCTAACTACAAAGCATGAGCCTATGTCTAAAACATCTTTAGTAATGCAGTCATTACAAGACATGTTTGTGCAACCTTCCGAGCGGCAACAATATGAGGTTATCGTCTCATTATTAACCGCTAGGATGAAGGAATGAACATCAGTCTAAGAGTATGTCTTAAGGATAATGTCTCATCTTAATACAGTCGAAACCTTCAGTGCTCGTATTAATGAGAAACTTCTGGTGACAATGATCATGGAAACGCTTCCGAAGAGTTTCATGTAGTTTAAAAGCAACTGTTAATGAATAAGTTGTCTTTTACTTTAAGCCAACTACTAAATAAGCTCACCAGTTACAAGTCCATGTAGAAACATCGTAAACCTAGTGTAGAGGCAAATGTTGCTGAATCTTCAAGATCTACAAAGAACAATAAGAAAGACACTAGGAAGGCTAAAGAAAATCCTATGAAAAAAATAACAAGAAAGGATGGGCATTGGAAGATGAACTGTCTTTAATAACTTGCTGCGCTACAAGAGAAAAAAAATACAGGTAAATATGATTTACTTGTTATCAAATCTCTATTAGTGGAGAATGATAAATCTGCATGGATTGTGGATTCTAGAGCCTCTAATCATGTTTGTTCTTCTTTGCAGCTACTTGATTTAAGGAAGGACCTTACTGAAGGTGACTATACCATGTGAGTCGGGACAAAGGACGGTGTTTTAGCTGTAGCAGTGGGAGTTTCAAATTTAAAATTTAATAATTATTATTATGTTTAACAATGTGTTTTTTATTCTTGATATTCGCAGGGATTTGACTTTTGTATCTAAACTTGTGGAAAATGGTTTTTTAGTTTCTTTTGATAATAATTTGGTTATTATTAATAGAAATAGATTAACAATATGCACATAAAACTCCGAGAATAATTTATATGTGTTAAGGTCGTTGATAAGTGCATGACAATGTACTTTGAACATCACTAATTTAGCTTGATTATCATGTATTTATTCTTAATCATTGTTTATTTTGTGTCTTATTATTAGGGAGCAATGAAGCATGAAGATTGAAGCAATTACACATGTTTAGGGACCTTACAGGCGTATCAGAAGAACACAGGAAGAGCTGAATCGAAGAATCGGATAAACTAGAAAATCGGCCATGAGTCGTGATGCGCCAAGGCCATGCATCGTGACACAGAATCATATTTCAAGGTTTTTTTGTTTAGTTCGTTTCTACGCAAATAAAGCCTTCATGACTTCTTTATATAAACCTAAGGTCGCCCAAAACCCTAAGAAGACAGAAAAGAAGAGAAAAAGAGAGAAGAAACACACATCAAAGAGAGCCACAAACACAAAATCGAGAGAGAAGAACTAAGAATTTCAAAGACAAACATGATGTCTCTCCGATCTATCTATGCTATATCTCTCTTTTGCATGGAGAACTAATCTCCTAGGCAAAGCTAAGGATGAACTTTTGTATTCATGTTGTTGATTCCTGTAAACTCTTAAACGTTTAATACAATTGATGTTTATTATTCTTTATTATCTTTCTATTTATGAATCCAGAAACTATTTTTTTTTTATCAAACTTGCATATAGATCCATGCATGCTTTGTTTATGTGTGATTTGTGAACCCAGTTGTGACTGGTAAAATTGTTTTATGATTTGTTCTTCTTCTACTGCATCGTTGCGTGAGGGTATATTATCGACGTTAGATATGTTGTAATGATGAATTTGTATGCTGTTAACATAGAGAAAATAAATCATCAATTACCTTAGAATTTAATATGTTTAGAATTGAATATCTTTCGATTATTGGTTTAGGATATGGAACCTTCAATTGTGTAATAATAGGAATCAATAACTGGATATAGAAATTGATACAAGAGTGATTCCCGATGCTTTGCTGCTCTCTCTATTGATATCTTTTACATTTTGTCTATTAATCTTTACTTTAAATTATTAATTCAATCTATCTTTTCATTAAGTTACTGCTAAATGTTTTTTATTTAAGGAAATCAATAATATAAGCATCTCTCTTAGGAATCGATACCCCAACTATACTGCGATAACCGCAAGTACTCTTTGGGAGTAATCAAAATTTGGCGCCATTACCGGGGAGATGGTTTACAAAAAACAGGAGCAGGTTTGCTGGGTCACAACAAAAGTGGTTTAATCGTTCCATATCAATTTTGTTATTCACTTATTTATTTTATTTTATTTCAATTTCAGTTTTATTTTATTTTTGATTTATTTATTTTATCGATTTTATTTCAGTTTTAATTTTAGTTTTTGATTTCTTTTTAATTATTTTTTTAGTTTATTCTTTTTAGTTCTGCTCCTTGTTTTGATAATCTCTTTGCCACACTCTCTACATATAGTGCACATACTATGAGTGAATTTAAGAGACCACCTATGAGGACTCTTGAGGAGTACCTCCACCCAACTCGCACAGATACACCATCGTGCATCATGTTTCCTCATAATACTCCACATATAGATTTTAAGCCTGGAATGACACAGTATCTCCCAACCTTTCATGGTTTGGAGAACGAGAACCCTTATATGCACGTTAGAGAGTTTGAAGAGGTTGTAGCAACTTTCCATGACCGATTTGGGACTACCGAGATAATTAGACTTAAGTTCTTCCCCTTTTCCCTTAAGGATCGAGCTAAGAGTTGGTTGTATTCTTTGAGACCTATTATTAGGATCATATGGCGAGATGACACAGACATTCTTTAACAAATACTTCCCACACCATAAAATGAATGCACTGAAAAGACAAATATCTACCTTCTCCCAGAAAGACATGGAAACTCTTTATCAAATATGGGAGAGGTTTAAGGAGATGTTAGCTAGTTGTCATCACCATAGATATGAGAGTTGACGCTTAGTGAGCTATTTTTATGACAATTTAACTGTAGGACCCAGAAATCGGCGACGCTGTTTTAGGCTCGCGGCCTAGTCGAGAGTACGGAATAGTCCACGGGGAATTAAACCGGAGAATAATGGAGTCGCTACCCAATGTGAACTGGGAAAATGATTTAAGGCCGCACTCACCCCTCGCAAGGGAAGACCTCAAACCGTTGGGTTCGAAATGGTCTCTTACTTATGCACTTGTAATGAAAAGATTTGTGCAATAATTTAACCAAGTCTACGTAACATATGTACGCGAGAACGACCTACATCTAAAGGTGCATACAACTTATATCTAAGTTCATGAGCATAAAAGTAAAACCTATATCTAAGTTTGCATGCATAAAAGTAAGTCAGCATAACGACAAGCACGAAATCATATGAAGGCATTAAATTAACAAACATGGCAATATGAATAAATAATAATCTAAACATAAACGTAGAAGAGACATAATTAAGTTCCTAATGCGAAGAAACAACTGGATCATGCTTGGAAATAATCAACTAGATCATGCATAAAAAATAGAATACTAAACTACCTAATCATGTATAAAAGTAATATACTATTTCTAATAAATAATGAATAAACACAATCTTGGATGAAACGAAATATGTGTGTCTCTCAAGCGGTACGTGGCATTGTATCCCGAGTTCAGACTACACTACTGTCCATTCGGATTCGGTTACGGAATTTACGTCCAAATTTCCATCGGATATACCGCAAGAGATAACACCATATTTCATTCATCCCATGGCCACAACATACATAAATCCACAATATACATGCGAAGAAATGAAATGAAAAAAAAAAGAATATGAATAAATAAAAGGTACCATTAGGTCTAACCTCTTAAGTCGTCTCTTGGACGTGTGTTACACGGTTGTCGGAATGATTGATGCTCCGAGACTTTTTCTATTTACTGGTTCATTGGCTTCCTTCGCTACCTCACTGTTTTGGGCTACTGTTTTATTCCGTTTCACTGTTATTTTTGCTGTATTTTCTGGTCACTGTCTACGGTATTAAGTGATAGTTTTGGTTTACTATTTTAACGGTTTTTTAGGCGTGTTTGGGGCTGTAGTTTTTGCGATGGTTTAGAGTGGTTTCTGGAATACGTTTCTTGGTAATTCCTGGCAGTTTTTAGATTGCAGTTTCGGTGGTATGGGGACAGTACAGTGCAGTTCTTGGTAATGGGTAGTTTTCGGTGATTGGCAGTTTTCGGTGATACTGGGCGTTTTCAGGGGGTGTTTTTGGTGGTCAGAAGGGTGATGGGCGTGAATTAGAGGCTTTGGGAATGGGTTTAGTTCTTTTAGGTGGGCTTTGTGTGTGTTGTGGGGGTTTTGGGCCAAGGATGTGTGGCTTGCCGGGGTTTGGGCTGAGGAGAAATTTTAAAATAGAGGTTCAACGAGCAAACCCAAAGCTAAGCAAACGAATTAAATCCATCAAGGTATTGATTTCTTACTTTTTCCTTCCGACGTCGGTTTCTCCCGACTTCCAAAACTTAAAGAGGAGTTCCTCCGTACGAGACTCATCATCGGGACTTACATGTAAGAATACAATGCCTACAGTCGCCCCCACTTTGATGGGACTTGTACATGTGTGTACAGGACATTCCTATCAAAGTTATGCAATGTATTTTTACTTACCTGGCTCGCCAGCTGCCACCTGACTTGCTGCTGCTTCGAATTGAGTTAATGATGTAGTGGGCCTCGACCTTGGGACGTATCCCAATAACTGCAACGATGTGTGGGCCTCGACCCTGGGACGTATCCCAAAACTGATGATGATTGAATTCCTGGCTCGCCAGCTGCCCCTGAGTTGCCTGTTACTTCGAACTGAGTTGATGATGCAGTGGACCTCGACCTTGGGACGCATCCCAATAACTGCAACTGCCCTGGGACACATCCTAAAACTGATGATGTAGTGGGCCTCGGCCCTGGGACGTGTCCCGAAACTACAACTGATGATGCAGTAGGCCTCGACCCTGAACTGTAACGACACGGGGGCCTCGACCCTGGGATGCATCCCAATACCGCTGACAATGTACACCTCGACCTTGGACGCTTCCCAAAACTGATGATGTAGTGGGCCTCGACCTTGGGACGCATCCCAGTACCGCTGACAATGTGCGCCTCGACCCTGAGACTCATCCCAAAAGCTGCTGATGTGGGCATCGCCCTCAAACTGGTACTGATGTGGGCCTCGACCCTGAGACTCATCCCAAAAGCTGCTGATGTGGGCATCGCCCTCAAATTGATACCGATGTGGGCCTTGCCCCCAAACTGATACTAATGCGGGCCTCGCCCTAAAACTGATACTGATCTGGGCCTCGCCCCCAAACTGATACTGATGTGGGCCTCACCCCCAAACTGATACTGATGTGGGCCTCACCCCCAAACTGATACTGATGTGGGCCTCCCCCCGCTCCATTCTTGAAATACCCTTCTCAGAATACTGAACCTCATCCCCGAGGCATTGCTGATGTGATGGTTCATTCTCGAACCATGCTGCATGAGAAATGGGAGACTGGTCGCCCCCAGTCTCGGTTCATTTTTCTATTCGTTGCTGCTTTCATTAAGGTAGATCTCCCAACATGACGTTACACGCCAACATACTATACTGTCTCTCACGAGAAAATCCTGGTAGCTAAACATATTTTCGTCCTCAAAGGATGTTTCATGTCGAAACCAGAGAACCTTCAAAGTACTTGATACACTCAAATCCGACCGTCTGAGTGAGTGATCTGAACTAGACTCCCAGTGTGTGTGTGCCAAGGTGCTTTCACGGCTTAATCCCTAAGTAAGCCAACTCGATGATTTTGTCCCATAGAATTGGATCAGTGGGTCCAACGAGATGTCTTGATCATACTCTGTGATTACTTTCTCGTACTTAACATGATGTTATTTTCTTCTTCTTTTCTTTAGTCTATTTCTTTTCTTTCTTTTCATTTTGAACTTCTTTTTTCTCTTTTTCTTTTCTTTTTCTCTCTTTTTTTTCTTTCTCTTTTTTTTTTTCTCGACACACCTACACTTTAAGGTAGCATTTCTCTTCATGGTGGTCCTAATACTCGCCCATGGGTAGCTTCATGCTCATCGGTTATAGGTGGTCTATTTTTTCTTTTATTTTAAAGACTTTTTCTTCATTTCCAATCATATCACATATCGTAACATAAGTAAACCAGGATGGACATATAGGTAAACAGTCATTCACCGATCCGCCATCTCTTCAACTAGTCATCTCACCGACTACTCAGGCTTCTACTCTAAGATCCCATAATTAAGTGCTCGTGAGTATAGCCGAGATCAACCACTCAGAATATCGGACGAGAGCGCGTCTCGTACTTATTGTTCCTAAGGTTTCACCTTACAACAAATAATGTCATCACCGGACATATGCCTAACCATCAAGGACTTCTCTCTCTATCTCTTTTTTTTTCCACTAGATTCTTCCTCTCAACTTCTGATAATGCGGGCTTCGCCTTCTGGGATTCATTCTTGAAACTAACACTGATGAGGGCCTCAACCCTTGGGATTCTTTTCCGAAACCAATACTGATGTAGGCTTCGCTCCATGGGATTCATTTTTGAAACTGATACTGATGCGTTGTTGATTCTGGTGGCTTGCTTTTACCGTTTTTTTTTTTTTTTTCCTTTGATACATGTGAATATAAAACAGAGCAAACACAAAAAGAAATGCAATGACGTTATGTGTAGGCATGTATGCATGAATGAATTTCCTACTTCGTTGGGTTAGTTCTTTTGCCAGTTCTCCCGGTGATCGCTCGATCTTCTCTTCTTCAGGTAAAGTACAGCTTCAATCTGTCTATGTTGATCGGCTAGGTGAACTCATTCCCTTCCAAGTCTGACATCCTCACTGCCCCATTTCTTATTACTTTCTGGACTATGTAGGGTCTTTCCCAGTTAGGTCCGAACTTTCCTCTCGGATCTGTCGTCGACGGCTTCGACTGCTTGAGTACCAGGTCACCCTTTCTGATCTTGGTGGGACGCACCTTCTTGTTGAATGCTCGAGCCAACCTCTTCTAGTATAACTGCATGTGACATAAGTACTTCATCCTCTTCTCATCGAGTAATGCCAACTGTTTAAACCTCAGCGATGCCCTTTTTTACTCAGGTAATTCTGCTTCTGCTAATACCCGCATAGACTGTATCTCAACTTCTACTAGCAATACTGCTTCCATTTCGTAGACCAGAGAATAAGGCGTGGCTCCTATCGCTGTTCTCACAGAAGTTCTGTATCCCTGCGGGGCATACGGTAGCTTGTCAGCCCAATCTTTATAGTTTTCCGTCACCTTGGCTAACATCTTCTTTATCTTCTTATTGGCTGCCTCGACAGCCTCATTTACCTGCGGTCTGTAAGGTGATGACTTGTAATGTCCTATCCCATACCTCTATAGCATTGCCTTTGTTTCTCCTTGAAACTGGACTCCGTTGTCCGTTACTACATGAAGCGGTATTCCATATTGACAAATGATGTTCCGGGCTATGAACTTTGCCATCTACTTTATTGTGACGTTGCGAAATGATTTAACTTCCACCCATTTCGAAAAGTAGTCCACCGCCACTACTAAGAAGTGATGCCCGTTCGATGCATGCGGTCGAATTTCTCCGATCATATCAATTCCCCATGCTGAGAAAGGCCACGGCTTTGACAGCCCATGCAACTCTGTGTGTGGTAAATGGTTCAAATTACCATGTGCTTGACAATAATAACAGTGTTTTACCAGCTTCCATGGTCGACCAATAAAAGCTTTGTCTCACTATTTTTTGAGACAAGTTCAATCCATTCATGTGCAGTTCACATACTCCGGCGTATACTTCTTCCAATGCTTTCTGAGCCTCTTCTTTCTTCAAACACTTCAGCTGAATACCATTCGCTTGTCTTTTGTAAAGTTCTCCCTTCAAACTCAAAAACTGAGAAGCTAACTTCTGGATGACTATCATGTCTTTTCTTCTTGCTTCTTTCGGAAATTCCCCCCGTTCCAAATATCCCTGAATATCATAATACCAAGGTTTCCCATCGTCGACCTCTACTTCTAATATCCTCTCTATTTCATGGATGGGTCTGTTTGTTGTCGTCAACACTAGAGGTCTCATTACCACTTCTCCGGATTTTCCCAGGTCACGGCTAGTGTAGCTAACGCGTCAGCCATCTGATTCTCTTCTCACGGAAGGTGTTGAAACTTACAATCGGGAAGGGCCTGTGCCAGACTCCTGAAGTGGAATAAGTACGGTTTCAATCGGTCTTCCTTCAATTCCCATTCTCCTTGCATCTATCGGACTACCAAGATCGAGTTTCCATAGACTTCTACATTCTTAGCTTCAAGGCTATTAGTGCCGTTAGTCCGAAGGCACATGCTTCATACTAAGCCATGTTGTTGGTCACTCTGAACGATAATTTCTTGGCCACAGGCGGGGTTTCTCTATCAGGGGTTACTATCACAATCTCGATTCCAACTCCTTTACAGTTCACTACTCCATCGAAGTATATTTTCCATCCTTGGACCGTTATTGGTTAGATTTCCTCGTCTGGGAATTCGAACTTGTACTGATCGCCTTCTATCGGTTGCAATTCCAGGAACTCTTCTACGGTTCGACCTTTGATCACTTTAGAAGTGAGATACTCAATGTCAAACTACGTCAGTAATACCAACCATTTGCCTAGCTTCCCCACTAGCGAAGGCACTGAATGCAGATACTTCAAGGGATTCTCCTTTGCTACCATTTGGATCTTATACGATTGGAAGTAATGACGCAACTTTTTGGACGCCCATACTACTGCCAAATAGATATGCTCTACTTCTTGATAGCAGGATTCATACGGAAGCATCTTCTTACTGAGGTAGTAGACTGCATGCTCTACCCCTGTCTCATCCGCTTGTATCATCATCACCCCCAATGCTTCGGGTTCTATGGCCAAATATAGTAACAAAGGTTTGTCTGGCCTCGGAGGTTTCAAGAAAAATGGCTTCACCAAGTATTCCCTGATCTTGTCAAAAGCTTCTTGGAATTGCTCATTCCATTTCACTGCCTGGTCTTTTCTCAGCAATTTGAAACTAGGCTCACATACTGACGTCAACTTGGCGATGAACCGACTAATGTACTTAATCTTCCCAAGGAATACTCTCACTTCTTTCTCTGTCTTTGGCGCAGGCATCTCTTTAATCACATTGATCTTCTCAGGGTCTACTTCTATTCTGCCTATTCCGATAGTGTGTCTAGTAACTTTCCTAACGTTACTCCGAACACGCACTTCTTGGGATTTAACCACAGGTTGTACTTGTCGACTCATTCAAGAAATTTCTTCAGTGCTTCTATATGTTCGTCTCTCGTCTCTGATTTCACCATCATGTCATCCACATATACTTCAATCTCCTTATGCATCAAGTCGTGGAATAATATAGTGGCCATCCGTTGGTAGGTTGCTCCTGTATTCTTAAGTCCAAACGACATCACCTTGTAACAATACGTACCCCACTCCGTGACAAATGTGGTCTTATGTTTATCCTTTTCAGCCATAAGAACTTGATTGTATCATGAGAACCCATCCGTGAACGAATACATGGCAGATAAAGCCGCACTATCAACCAATACATCTATATGAGGTAAAGGGAAGTCATCCTTCGGGCAAGGTTTGTTAAGGTCTCAATAATCCGCACACATTCTGACCTTTCCGTCTTTCTTCGGCACTAGCATAATATTTGCCAACCACTCGGGGTACTTCACCACTTCTAGAAATCCCATATCTATTTGCTTCTTGACCTCTTCTCTAACCTTCTTAGCCCACTCAGGTCTCATTATTCATAGCTTCTACTTTATCGGCCTCATGTTTGGATAAGTCGGTATCACATGCTGGGTGATGCTTCTGTCTACTCCAGGCATGTCCTCGTAGGACCAAGCAAATACTTTAGCATATTTGACTAATATCTCTTCTAATTTCTTCCGCTCATCAGAGGTTATCTCACTTACAATTAGAATCTCCTTGGGGCTCTCATGAGTACCAAGGTTAAACGCATTCGTTTTAGTTGAGTTGATGTCAAATATACTCAAGTCATTCAAGTTGAAAGGAAGAGACTCAAGCAAGTAAGCAAAATGATTGTCTTTATAAATAGCAAATGCAGGAGTATACTCAAATAAATCAGGAAGATAAATTTCTTCATCATCTACAGACATTTCATCCTCCGCAACCGGGTTTTTCTCAATCTCCTTATTCTCCTCGAGGGTTAGGCTCTCCAACTTCATCAGCTCTTATTCCCTCTTATCTTCTTCCTTCGCAACTTCTTCCGTCAGCGGTTTCTCACCCAGCATGTCTGGGAAGATCTCAAACCCTAGTACCATGACCCCATTAACTTCTACTGGTTCAGGCTCTCCTTGATACCCCGTAGCCTTCACAAAACATTCCATAAGCTTCAACCCTTTCTTCTTAGCCTCCGGCTTATACTCATCAGACTTGTATCCCAAACCCCTCCAGGTTGTCTGCTCCATGAAGTCGGGCAATGCTCCTCCAATATCTGAGCCTGTGCTTGGCTCGAACTTCATTTTCTCTATGATCCTTACCACCTTAGGATCTACCCACTCCTCAAATATTGCCGACACTTGGAACCTCGTGAAAGGTTGTATTTCCAAAGCGGCCAGAATATTGTTTACCGCAGCTCGGATGGTGAAATCTCTAACCTGTATGGAAACTTAATAACTTGATAAATAGTTGAGGGCACGCCCCCAAGCTTGTGAAACCATGGTCTTCCCAACAACAAAGTAAAAGTGGCCGGGATATCCAGTACTGTGAACTCAACCTCATCCTCAATTGGGACCACTTTGACCATTGCAGTAAAGGTACCCTCAACTCCCCGCTTGCTATCGTCACAAGCCTTGATAGTCATATTAGAGGGACTTAGATCTGTCGTCTTTATACCCAACCTGCCAAAATCTTCAACGGGCATACATTGATGGATGAGCCATCATCCACTATCACACAAGATATCCTCTTACCTCTCACTTCAGCTCTGATGAATAAAGGTCTATTATGGTTCCTTCCCTCAGCCGAAAGTTCTTCCTCGGAAAAGGTTATCACATGCGTAGCTTCATTCTGTACTGATCCCACAAACATCGCGTGGTTGACATCCTCCAACATTCTCATGTGATGCACACAACAATTCCCAAATGCTTAGATGTGCTCGCGTCTTATTCAATTGACGCATCACTATATCTCATTCAGTATTATCCCCGTTTTCTGCTATTTCTATACCATCTAATCACATTTTCTTACCCTTTTTTACGGTATCGCTGTAGAAATACCCACTGCGGGTCATTCCTTTCACCTCCTTTTCGTCACTGCTAGAGAAGTCCAACCAGAAGTTCTTCCCTTGCTCTGTTTCATCCTCACTGTTGCTATCCCAAATCTCTAGGCAAAAGGCTTGGTGGTCAAAGGATTGGAGGACGATGCTTTCAGGTAGGCCAGAGCTAATCATGTAGGTAGGTAGTGGTGTTGGTTTTAATCTAGGTCCCAAGATCATCAAACAAGCATGAAGATGTGTGAAATACATATCGAAGAAGTTGCGGAATACTTACATTGATCGGTTGAGATGATTTGAAGACGAATAAAATCAAATTTTTCCCTTTAAAGTGTAGCCCAAACACTGCAGTTCACAGCCCACTGTTTCAATTTTAATCCAAGGATTTGAGCTCCGAATATTCATTGAACGATTCCCGGCTCATGGGTGAGTTTCCCTAACACCTTCATATAACTCTCGGTGTGCTAGCTCTAGGCAATTTTGCCACAAAACTTGCCCAAAAGCCTTCATCATTCACGCCCAAACAGTGGCAGTTCACTGCCTTTGGGCATGAACTAAGTAGAGAGAAAGAGAAGAGATTTTGATATATGTTATTACAAAAGTTGTAAATCATTTTGTTTATATATTTTCCAAAAATATTAAATGATTTACCAATTAATTTAACTTTCAAAAAGTCAAACAAATTGAATGTAATAAGCTTGAGTTTTCCACACTCCAATATCAATGTCCATCAAGTCATATCAAGTCTTTCAAGTTGTCAAGTCACATCACTCAAAGTGACAAGTGATTTGACGCTTGAAGTGACTATCGATTTGACGCTTGATGTGACTAATGATTTGACACTTGATGTGACATGCGTGCCGCACTCGAATTTGAAATACGAATGCGCTCGCAATCACACTCGGGCTCGGGTTCGCTAATTCCCAATTAGTGAATTATCTGTTGCGTCGTAATTAAATGATTACGCCTAGCGAATTCACTATTCACGTCGCTAATGAATTAATTCTAAATTAATTCGTTCACCCGAATTAAAATCTAATTTTAATTCCACGTCGAAATCCAATTTCGTTTAATATATCAAATATATTAATTTACCGATTAATTCCAAATTAATCGTTATCTCTCTTTTATTGATATTTTATCCTAGATAAAATATGTCCGAAATTAATCCCAGATTAATTTTCTCTCTCTTCTAATTAATCCCAGATTAATTAAAGTGTGAGTCATACATCATTGGTGAATCATTGGGAAGCGACCCATGAGATCCCCGTGTTGAGTTTTATCTAGGTCCCAAGATCAAATCAAGACATGAAATAATGCGTGAACACACCAACGGAGGTAGCGGAATACTCACATCGATCGGTTGAGTCGATTTGGAGACGGATCAAGGCCAAAAAGCCACTGCCAAGGACGCCAATCTGCTGCAGTGAACTGCCTCCAATTTCAGAATTTGAGATGAGAAAACGGAGCTCCAAGCCTCGTCCGATGGATCCCGGCTCATGGGTGAACCTCCCTACCACCTTCGCAAGACTCGTAAGTGTGCTAGCACTTGAATTTTTACCATAAAAATCCACTCTTGCTTCCCTTGGCTCACGGCATTTGTGGTTCAAAACAGTGAAGAAGAAACCAGTTTTGGCGTGAGGAGAGGAGAGAGTTTGAGAGAGATAAAAGATGTGTAATGTATATTTGATTTGCATTTAGTACATCTTATATACTTGGTTTGAAATTCAAAAGAATTTCACATGCATTTACCTTTAATTTGCATTCCAAAAGTCAAAAAGGTAAACACTATGCACATCAACTATTCACATGTCACATTAAGTCAAGTGTCATGTCTTTTCAATCAATCAATCACATCAATCAATCACATCACTCAAAGTGACATTTGATTTGACGCTTGATGCGACTGATTGATTTGACGCTTGATGCGACTTGCGACGCCGCACTCGAATTCGAAATACGAATGCGCTCGCAATCACACTCGGGCTCGGTTCGCTAATTCCAAATTAACGAATTTTCCGTCGTGTCGTAATTAAATGATTACGCCTAGCGAATTCACTATTCACGTCGCTAACGAATTAATTCTAAATTAATTCGTTCGCCCGAATTAAAATCTAATTTTAATTTCGCGTCGAAATCTAATTTCTTTTAATATATCGAATATATTAATTTACCGATTAATTCCAAATTAATCGTTATCTCTCTCTAGACGATATTTTATCCTAGATAAAATATCTCCGTAATTAATCCTAGATTAATTTTCTCTCTCTTCTATATAATCCCAGATTATTCAAGAGTGCGAGTTGTGCGTCATCGGTGGATTATCGGGAAGCGACCCATGAGATCTCCGGATAAGTTGGCTATAAATACGGTCGTCGGTGTAACCGAATCACGTATGTACCAAGTACTACATTTTACCGATTTACGAGACAAGGTCGACTCCTAGCAAAGTACCAAGTCTACCCAATTCTCCGGACATGTCCTTTTAAGAATATTTAGATCTATATCAAGCGTAGTATACAATCGTATTGTGCGTATCGGTCCAGTATCGGATAGTCACGTGCTAGGGCTGAGGCTGGATAAGTGCTGCCCCGTCCGAAACACATATCGGATGTCTGGTAACTAGTCTCTATAATCGGATATTCATGACCTGGTCATAATATCACGATTGGATGCGCATCACTTAAGAGCACTAATACCGTATCCTGCGTGACATCATCTCCACTATGACTGGAGTGATACTTCCGTCTCGACATCACACCCAATACTCTACGACTCTCTGATAAACCCAGAAGTGGTGTACACAGAACCGGTCAAAGCCCCCAACCACCAAAACCAAAGTTTATCGATTATCGTAAGTATTAACGATGCAAGTCTCAGGTTAAGACTATACACACCTACCTTGATTTCGGCCTCCCATAGACACCTAGTCATAATACCAGTGGGATTCCGAGGGGTCTATCCAGAGCGAAGCTGTTTCCCGTACCATCGGTGAAACACGACCTCCTATCACACTTGCATAAGTCTCCAACACTTATATATATGAGAACTATGTCGTTGTGCCCTCACAACGCACACAAGTGCAATACTAGCCTATTCCGCATTATCGATGTCCAGTCTCGATAATACTACGGCTAGGGATATTTAATGATTAATCCTTCGTGGACTGATACTGTCTCATATCATCTCAATCCAGGAACTAATCATAGGGACCTCTCTTCATTTATATATCTATGGTGATCTAATCACAAATGATGAGAGTGCAATTTCCTTATTACATAGTTAATTTGCTACAACAACACAATGATCTGTGCAAATAGTGACGCTATGGGTCATATTATCTAACAATCTCCCACTTGGCACGTAGCGAGTCACTCAAGTGTTCCAACACTTGAACTATGTAAGGTTTGCTCAAATTGCTGAGGAAAGGTTTTCGTCAGTGGATTTGTCTTGATTATCATTTGACGCGATTTACACGATCATCACATCGCCACGATGTATGATCCGAACGAATCAGATGATATAGAAGTATATCTGGATCGTCGATGAGACCTTTAATTCCTTAGCCTGTGCTGACGCCTAGTTCAGCTGCTAACAGAACTATCTCTAATCTAATTAGATTTATGTTCGATCCAAATGGCTTCTTTTGCTGCCTCAGCTGCAGCAATAATCCGCATTTGTTGTTTATTCGGCAACAGTTATCTTGCTTGGAAGATTTCCAGCTCACTGTCCCGTTATTAAAACTTTATAGTACCGTAGTATTTAATTGTTTGGAAACTTGCAGCAGTGATCCCAGTCACTTCAAGTTCTCCTTCTCCATAGTTTAAGACACCATCTTTAGTTCTCTAAGATACTAACAGATGTTCTTAACTACAATCCAGTGACTATCACTTGGATTGACCTGATCGTGACTCCATATGCTCGAAGCGTATGAGACACCCTATCAAGTACATTTTAAATGTACAATTTCCCAGAGAGTGTTAACAACTCCAAATCTATCCCAGTAGATCTTTATTCCTTGAATAAAGGTTGTTACTCCTCAGAATTCTACGGAGTATTTCTATTGAAAGAATATCTATGAAAGCCAAGCTTTCTCCAATTGTTATATGGGAATTTCACTGTCAGTGCGCTCTCCCACTAACCTCCTTATATACACAAGAATTATTTCGTTTTGAGTCAAATCATAAACCATTATGGTTATTTCAAAACGACAGTTCCAAGAACCTTATGCTTGTTTCAATCCAAACATGGATCGAATAACCCGCAAACCTTGTTTGTCGGTTATACAAAATCGTCAGAATGTTATAAACATTCTCCAAAAGGTTTCCTTTTTCAGGAAAGCGATTTTGATTTGTAACTGACACATTTCATAAATGAAATATACAGTTATCAACAAGCATCTTCAAAATGGGTTTACCATGGCAACAGGTAAAAGGTTGAACCGTTATTAACACAATGTTGATAACGATACCTTTCCGTCAAAAGCCCACCTTTGTACGTTGGTATGTTGCCTTCCATGTATGTCTTCCTTAAAGACGTTTAATGTACCAATAGGCACAATGCCTTGTGGTACAACAACTAGTATCCAAAATAGTTGTTATACATGGAATCCATTTCGGATTCATGGCACTTTGCCATAACAGGGAGTCGATACCCGTATCACTTCCTAAAAACGTAGTCGGATGGTACACCTTCATAAGATTGACATCTTTATGGGGTGAGATCAGAAACCCATACCCTAGGTTGTTTTCTGACTCTATCCGATCTACTAGTTTCTTGTGTATTTGAAGATTAATGGTATAGATTCATCATAGATGAACTATTTGTGTTCCATTAAGGACTTCGTGCCTTGAACAGTGTTACTCCGATTTTCATCGAGTATCACTATCCTCCCACTGGACCACTGCATATCGGTATTCCTCTCAGGAAAACCGCATGGTGAGCAACAATTACATTGTTCTCATGTGGGATTTATAAGTACTATACTTAAGGTTTCCCTTAGGATAACCTATATTGGCACTTATCCAATTTGGGTCTTATAGTTTGGTATCATCCAAACGTTATGCCTGGCATACCCAAATTATCAGGAATGAGAAACCCTGTTTCTTTCCTGTTCATATCCTATATGATATCTGTCAAATAGATTTATATGGAACCTTATTCTAATAAGTTTTGCACTGTTAATACATATCCTATTGAAGGAAACAATAGCTCAGAGCGACTCGTGATAAACCTTATCATGTCCAACAAAATTTGGTTTTTTTGGTTTGGACACACCGTCTAACTGACGTGTCTCGGAAGGAGTCCTCATATGAAAGAATACCGTACTCTTTCATGTACATTTGAAACTTACTGCTTAAGTAATTTTCCATTACGGTCTTACCGTGGCGGAATAATACTATAGCCGATCTGTTTAATACTACTTCGTGTCGAAACTTCAAAAGTTTCTGATCTGTGTTCTTCAAAAGAAACACATAACCACAACGTGATGCTACATCCGTTAAGGTCACGAAATATTCATGTTCACATCTAGCCTAGCTAGATATGGGCCCACTAACTTCACCATGAATAGGGCTAACAATCGGTGGCCCTTTTACTATTACCAAGTAATAGTATTTTAGGTATTTAACCTAATAAACTAGATTCGTAGACCTTATTTGAATAGTCAAATCAGTCCTAGTACCCACTCTTCAAAAGTGTGGATATACGAGTCTTGTTTAATTGTGTCCCAGACAACAATGCCACAAATAAGTCTCTATTGATCAAATCAATTTGAGCTATTTATATGTCATTTTTTTTATATGTGGAGATTTTATTATATTCAAAATATAAATTCTGTTATTCACATCTAATGTGTTTATCTCAGTATCATCTTTATATAATAAAACACTTAGTGTTCTATAATATAAAGGTTTTATCCGCAACGGATTAAACACTGATATAGAGATAATATCTCTAGTCAAACTAGTTACATTATAACAGTTCCTAATTTAAGTACATACCCAAAGGATAGTTCCTAAACTTAGGTATCTACGGTCGAAACAACGACTTTCGTCCCGTTTCCGATTCGCAGAATAATCTCGGCTTGAAGTCAGTATCCAGCTCATAGCGGATTTTGAACATCAATACATATATTTTATGTACCACACTAAGTATTTAAAATCCAATTTCAATACTAGTAGTGAACATAACTTTGACAAATATTTTTAAAGTTAGAGCCTCGCCCTTTCTTTAATTCCTTCGTGTCTTCCATATCCAAATGGTAGTCACTTTGGGATATGTCAATTATCTTTTCAATATTTCACAAACCTTTGGCCAAGCTTTGGGTTTCGGAATATCAAGACGATATGCACCTTGTGCAACATGCCCAATTGCAAACTTTGACTTTTCACCACTAGAATAGTCAAATCAATTCTTTAAGAATTATTAATTGCAACTTTAATACTTTTAAATCTAAAGATAGATTTATTATAAGTATATTAATTAAGCACTAAAGTCATCATCAGATAAATCTTCCAAAGATTTTATGCTCTACTATTTGCTTAATTATGGGCTTAGTCATAATAAGTTATTTTATCAAATAAATTAACCTATTATTAATTCCCAATTGAAATTAAATCATTTAAAACATTTAATCCAAGGATTATATATTTTAATATTCAACTTTTCAATTCTTTCTTGATTTCAATAGTCCAACAATTTAATCAATTTAATAAGGTACTATTTATTATAATGATTACAATAAGCCAATTATTTATCAACTATAATTTTAATATGATTACTATAATCCAATTATAAAATCAACTATCATTTAATTCAATTATATTGATTACTATAATCTAATTATAAAATCAACTATATATTGAATGAGTTTGTATATAGTCCAACTATATATATTTTTAAACAAACGTAAAATATTGACGAATGATATTTGTTTGAGCGTGTATGGCGAGTAATTGAACGAATGTTGCAAAATCAATACTTGCCTCCCACTATTTTTCGTCGAGCCTCTAACCCTCTGTGGAGTACTCGGGAAACCGTGTTTCCTAGTGGGCTAGGATCCTGTTAAATAACATACAACCTTGACTTTGGCCAACAAGCTGTATGCTACTTAACCAGGTAGATCTCACAGATCAATTGGATCTAATCCAATTCCAAGATCCGGTTAGGTGGACATCCAAGTCCTAAACATATTACTTATGCCAATGTATCTAATACATTTTCTAACCTTATCCTCCGAATCATCTAGGCCTTGGCTTTGGCACAACAAACCTAATGACTCCAGTTAAGCGGGACCCATTGACAAGGAAAGTTTCGTAATCAATGTCGTTGGACAAGAAGTGATCTTGACTTTGGCCAACAAATCACAACTTGGACAAGACACCGATGTGGAACAAAACCCTCATGATTCAAATACATCCATATTGACAAGGTCTTGACTTTGGCCAACAAACCAATGCCAATTGGATCTTGAACAAGAATCATTCAATGGAAGGATAATCGCTTAATATAAAACGAGGGTTTTTCGCGTGCAAATTGGCTACCAATTTAATTATCTTTGTTAGGTCTCATCATCATACACCCTTAAACATGCATTCTAAATACATAATAAAGCGAGTATGAAATAAAATAATAATGATATGCGGATGGATACTTTACACATTGATCCTAGATCAAATCTCTCCCTTTCTCACTCAAGCTAGCACTTGTACTACTTCTACCCGTTACACTACACTTCTAAAGAAACCTCATATACATAGAGGGGAATAGGTGAGAAGAGAATACAAGAGAATAAAGGTGATAAGGCTGGACACGCAGGTCCAATTTAATAAATCGAATTTATTACAACAATTTCTAAAATTGCCCACCCATCTAATATCCATCCGATATACATTATTCATTCAACACAACCATGTATTCACACACATAAGCATGCTATCAATCAATCTAATCAAATTAATTAATCTGATAATTAAGTGATCATCCAATGTTCAAACAACGATTTGATTTTGATCGAGTCAAACTCGTTTTTGCGAATAAGTACTTAAAGTACGAATTCATGAATTAAATTAAACTACATCATTAAATCTAATTTAACATGCATTTAATACTAATTCACTATTCAATTCCAAATTAAATATTACACTTTTATTAATAAACCTTTTACGATTTAAATTCCAAATCTAATCGTAACGTGTCTCAAAGACCGATTAACGTCCAACGTC
This sequence comes from Zanthoxylum bungeanum, assembly GCA_019454045.1. Lineage (NCBI taxonomy): Eukaryota > Viridiplantae > Streptophyta > Magnoliopsida > Sapindales > Rutaceae > Zanthoxylum > Zanthoxylum bungeanum. Next base: position 72,864 of record SKCR01019241.1, read on the forward strand.
AATTCAATTAAAGTCCAATGGGCTTTTGATTGATTTCTTAAGGCGTGGACTTTTGGTCAACTCGGGTCAAACCGATAACCAAAGTCCAATCCGGGATTTACCCCATAAGCCCATAAATCAATCTTGGCCCATTAGGCCCAATCAAACTTTAAAGGTTCATTAAGTCGCAATTGGGCTTTATGGTTAAGGTTTTGGGCCCAATTGGATCCAATCCACTTGGCCTAAACCAAACTTGATAAATCAAGCCCAATAGGCCCAATTACACATTAGAAACCCCAATCCAATTTAAAGCCTAAATAACTAAATTACATGAATCCAATTCCGCAACTTAATTACCTAAAGTGCATTACATGATCAATCAACTAAATCAACATTTCTAAAACACCATATTAGTCCAATTAATCATGCTTAATTCATTATCATATGTCCAACACACAAATTGAAAAATCAAACCCATTAACATGATTCTTTAGTCTCGGCCAAGGAAGGATTTTGTGTCCGATTCGGTTTCAATCCAATCGAACCTACAATCGACATTAAATCAACATCCTAAATGATTTCACACACATCCAATGTCACAAAATCAAAATATACCAAGACATTAGGGCATTAATTCAATTCGGCCAAGGTGAAGGTTTTGGGATTTTTGTCCAATTCGAAATCCAATCCATTCGATTCAAATTAACATCATCCTCAATGATTCTAATTCATCCAACAAACCAAAATCAAAAAATTCCAAGAATCCTTAAAACCCTACACATTCGGCCAACATGAATAAATTGGGGGGAAAATTATTCCAAATCATTTTCAACAAATTGGTCCAACCAAAATGTATTAAACATGTTATAAGCATACTCAAACAATCAATTCATTCAAATCATGCTCAAAACAAATTACCCAAATTTTAAATCCCTAAAATTTCATGCTTGCAACATTAGCTCTTGATGCCATTGTTGAGTTTTATCTAGGTCCCAAGATCAAATCAAGACATGAAATAATGCGTGAACACACCAACGGAGGTAGCGGAATACTCACATCGATCGGTTGAGTCGATTTGGAGACGGATCAAGGCCAAAAGCCCACTGCCAAGGACGCCATCTGCTGCAGTGAACTGCCTCCAATTTCAGAATTGAGATGAGAAAACGGAGCTCCAAGCCTCGTCCGATGGATCCCGGCTCATGGGTGAACCTCCCTACCACCTTCGCAAGACTCGTAAGTGTGCTAGCACTTGAATTTTACCATAAAAATCCACTCTTGCTTCCCTTGGCTCACGGCATTTGTGGTTCAAAACAGTGAAGAAGAAACCAGTTTTGGCGTGAGGAGAGGAGAGAGTTTGAGAGAGATAAAAGATGTGTAATGTATATTTGATTTGCATTTAGTATATCTTATATACTTGGTTTGAAATTCAAAAGAATTTCACATGCATTTACCTTTAATTTGCATTCCAAAAGTCAAAAAGGTAAACACTATGCACATCAACTATTCACATGTCACATTAAGTCAAGTGTCATGTCTTTTCAATCAATCAATCACATCACTCAAAGTGACATTTGATTTGACGCTTGATGCGACTGATTGATTTGACGCTTGATGCGACTTGCGACGCCGCACTCGAATTCGAAATACGAATGCGCTCGCAATCACACTCGGGCTCGGGTTCGCTAATTCCAAATTAACGAATTTTCCGTCGCGTCGTAATTAAATGATTACGCCTAGCGAATTCACTATTCACGTCGCTAACGAATTAATTCTAAATTAATTCGTTCACCCGAATTAAAATCTAATTTTAATTTCGCGTCGAAATCTAATTTCTTTTAATATATCGAATATATTAATTTACCGATTAATTCCAAATTAATCGTTATCTCTCTCTAGATGAAATTTTATCCTAGATAAAATATCTCCGTAATTAATCCTAGATTAATTTTCTCTCTCTTCTATATAATCCCAGATTATTCAAGAGTGCGAGTTGTGCGTCATCGGTGGATTATCGGGAAGCGACCCATGAGATCTCCGGATAAATTGGCTATAAATACGGTCGTCGGTGTAACCGAATCACGTATGTACCAAGTACTACGTTTTACCGATTTATGAGACAAGGTCGACTCCTAGCAAAGTACCAAGTCTACCCAATTCTCCGTACATATCCTTTTAAGAATATTTAGATCTATATCAAGCGTAGTATACAATCGTATTGTGCGTATCGGCCCAGTATCGGATAGTCACGTGCTAGGGCTGGGGCTGGATAAGTGTCTGCCCCGTCCGAAACACATATCGGATGTCGGGTAACTAGTCTCTATAATCGGATATTCATGACCTGGTCATAATATCACGATTGGATGCGCATCACTTAAGAGCACTAATACCGTATCCTGCGTGACATCATCTCCACTATGACTGGAGTGATACTTCCGTCTCGACATCACACCCAATACTCTACGACTCTCTGATAAACCTAGAAGTGGTGTACACAGAACCGGTCAAAGCCCCCAACCACCAAAACCAAAGTTTATCGATTATCGTAAGTATTAGCGATGCAAGTCTCAGGTTAAGACTATACACACCTACCTTGATTTCGGCCTCCCATAGACACCTAGTCATAATACCAATGGGATTCCGAGGGGTTATCCAAAGCGAAGCTGTTTCCCGTACCATCGGTGAAACACGACCTCCTATCACACTTGCATAAGTCTCCAACACTTATATATATGATAACTATGTCGTTGTGCCCTCACAACGCACACAAGTGCAATACTAGCCTATTCCGCATTATCGATGTCCAGTCTCGATAATACTACGGCTAGGGATATTTAATGATTAATCCTTCGTGGACTGATACTGTCTCATATCATCTCAATTCAGGAACTAATCATAGGGACCTCTCTTCATTTATATATCTATGGTGATCTAATCACAAATGATGAGAGTGCAATTTCCTTATTACATAGTTAATTTGCTACAACAACACAATGATCTGTGCAAATAGTAACGCTATGGGTCATATTATCCAACACCCCGAATATGTTGGCAGTAAATGCGATCGTCGGACTATCCGAACACGTAAGTGCAATCTCCTTTGTCACATAGTTAATTTGTACAACAACACCATGATCTGTACAAATAGTGACGCTATGGGTCATAACTTCCAACAATCTCCCACTTGGCCTATAGCCAGTCACTCGAGTGCCTAAGACCCGAACTCTGTACGGTTGGCTCAAATTGCTGAGAAAAGCTTTCGTCAGCGGATTTGTATAATTATCGTCTTATGCGATTTATACGATCATCACATCGCCACGATGTATGATCTGAACGAATCAGATGAATAGTCGAAGTATGTATCTGGATCGTTGATGAGACCATTAATTCTTTAGCCTGTGTTGACGCATAGCTCAGCTGCTAACAGAACTATATCTAATCTAATTAGATTTATTATCGACCCAAATGGCTTCTATTGCTGCCTCAGCTGCAGTAATAATCCGCATTTGTTATTTATTCGGTAACAGTATCTTGCTTGGAAGCTTTCCAGCTCACTGTACCGTTATTCAAACTGTATAGTACCGTTTGTGACTTTTAGTCATTTTATCGGTTTGGAAACTTGCAGTAGTGATCCCAGTCACTTCAAGTTCTCATTCTCCACAGATTAAGACAGCATCCTTAGATCTCTAAGATTCTAACGGATGTTCTTAACATAAATCCAGTGACTATCACTTGGATTGGCCTGATTGTGAATCAATATGCTCAAAGCGTATGAGACACAAGGTCACGTACATTTTTCAATGTACGAGTTCTCACAGAGTTTTAACAACTTAATCTATCCCAGTAGATCTTTATTCATTGAATAATGGTTGTCACTCCCAAGAATTCTACGGAGAATTTTCTCGAAAGCCAAGCTTTCGCTGATTGTTTTTGGGAATATCATTTCCAAGAAATGATATATATGTTATCATTATTTTATACAGGACATTCATTGTCAGTGCGCTCCCACTAACCTCCTTATATACATAAGAATCATTTTCTTTTTGAATTAAAGCATACACTATTATGATTACACCAAAACATTAGTTCCAAGAACCTAATACTTGCTTCATTCCAAATATGGATCGAATAACCTGCAAACCTTGTTCGCTGGTTTTAGTACGACAAAATCGTCAGGATGTTATAAACATCCTCCAAAAGGTTTTCGTTCATGGAAAGCAATTTTGAACTTTAACTGACACATTTCATAAATGAAACGTGCAGCTTCAGCAAGCATTATCCAAATGGATTTACCGTGGCAACAGGTAAAAGGTTGAACCATAATCAACACAATGTTGATAACAATACCTTTCCGCTACAAGCCTAGCTTTGTACGTTGGTATGTTGCCTTCCATGTATGTCTTCCTGAAGACTTATACAGTACCTATAGGCACAATGCCTTATGGTACATCAACTAGTATCTTAACATAGTTGTTTTACATGGAATCCATTTCGGACTCATGGCACTTTGTCATAAAAGGGAGTCGATACCTTGTATCACTTCCTCATTCGTAGTCGGTTGGTCTTCCTTAATAAGATTGACATCTTTATGAGGTGACATCAGAAAACCCCAGGTTGTTTTCTGATTCTCTCCGATCTACGCGGTTCTTGTGTATTTGAAGATTACTGGTATAGTTTCATCCTTGATGAACTATTTGTGTTCCATTAAGGACTTCGTGCCTTGAAAAGTATCACTCCGATTTTCATCGAGTTTTACTGTCTTCCCACTTACCACTGTATATCGGTATTCCTCTAAGGAAGACCGCATGGTGAGCAACAATTACAATTGTTCTCTAGTGAGTTGTATAAGTAATATACTTATGGTTTTTCCCTAGGATAACCTACATTTGGCACTTATCCGATTTGGGTTTTAGTTTGGTATCATCCAAACATATGCCCAGCATACCCAAATCTACAGGAATGTGAAACCCAGTTTCTTTCCCGTTCATAACTAGTATGAAATCTGTCAAACAGATTTTAATGGAACCTTATTCTAAATAAGTTTTGCACTGTTAATGCATATCCGTTGAAGGAAAAGGTAGCTCAGAGCGACTCATGATTAACCTTATCATGTCCAACAAAATTCGATTTCTCCATACGGACACACCGTCAAACTGACGTGTTCTAGGAGGAGTCCTCATTGAAATAATATTATACTCTTTCAAGTATTTATGAAACTTATTGCTTAAGTATTTTCCATTACGGTCCTACCGTGAAGGTTTAACACTTTAGCAGATCTGTTTGTCTATTTTGTGTCGAAACTCTAAAAGTTTCCGATTTGTGTTCTTTAAAAGAAACACATAATCATAACGTGATGCCACATCCGTTAAGGTCACGAAATATTCATATCCACATCTAGCCTAGCTAGATATGGGCCCACTTACTTCACTATGAATAGGGCTAACAGATCGGTGGCACTTACACTATTACCAAGTTAAGAGTGTTTTGGTACTTTACCTAGATTCGTAGACTTTATTTGAATAATCAAATCAGTCCTAGTACCCACGCTTCAAAAGTGTGGATATACGACTCTTGTTTAATTGTGTCCCAGACATCAATGTCACAAATAAGTCTCTTTTTGATCCAATCAGTATGAGCTATTAGTTTGTCATATTATATGTTCGAGATTTTATTTATATTCAAAATATAAATACTGTTATTCACATCTAATGTGTTTATCTCAATGTCATCTTTATATAATGAAACACTTTAGTGTTCATTATATAAAGGTTTATCCACAATGGATTAAACACTGATATAGAGATAATGTTTCTAGTCTAACTAGTTACATTATAACAGTTTCCTAATTTAAGTACATACCCGAAGGTAGTTCCTAAATTTAGGTATCTATGGTCGAAACAGCGACTTTCGTCCCGTTTCCGATTCGCAGATTAACCTCAGCTTGAAGTCAGTATCCTGCTCACAGCAGATTCTGAACATCAATACATATATTTTATGTACCATACTAAGTATTTTAAAATCCAATTTTAATACTAGTAATGGACATAATTTTGACAAATATCCTTAAAGTTAGAGCCTTGCCCTTTCTTTATTCATTCGTGTCTGCCATATCCAAACGACAGTCACTTTGAGATATGTCCTTTATCTTCCCAGAAGATCATAATGATTTTGCCTTTACCCTTTTTTAATATTTTAGAAGTCTTTGGCCAAGCCTTGATTTCTAGAATATTGACGTAAAGTGCGCCTTGCGCTACTTATCTAATTGCAAAGTTTGACTTTATCTCCTTGAGATTAGTCATTAATTCTCCAAGAATTATTAATTGCAAATATAATACTTCTTAAATCTAAACATAGATTTATTGCAAGCATATTGAATTAAGCACTAAAGTCATCATCACATAAATCTTCCAAAAATTATGCTCTACTATTTGCTTAGTTCTGGGCTAAGGCATAATAGGTTATTTTATCAAATAAAGAAACTTATTATTTATTTCCAGGACCATCCTGAAATTTCATTCCTAATTTGAAAATTTAAACCATTTAAATATTGTAATCCAAGATTATATTTAAATGTCCAATCTTTTAATGTTTCTTGATTTTAATAGTCCAACTATTTAATCAATTATTTCAGGTACTATTTATCATAATGATTACAATAATACAATTATTTAATCAACTATAATATTAATTCAATTATATTGATTACTATAATCCAATTATAAAATCAACTATTTATTGAATTTATTTGAATATAGTCTAACTATATTAATTAAAACAACATTAAATATTAGTCCAACTAATACTTTTAATTATTTGACGAGTGATATTTGTTTGAGCGCGTATGGCAAGTATTTGAACGAATATTGCAAATTCAATTCTTGCCTCCCACTATTTTTCGGCGAGACTCTAACCCTCTGTCGAGCACTCGGGAAATCGTGTTTCCTAGTAGGCTAGGATCCCGTTAAATGTCACACAATCTTGACTTTGACCAACCAATTGTATGATAATTAACTAGGTAGATCTCTAAGATCAATTGGATCCAATCCAACTCCTAGATCTGGTAGGTGGACATCCAAGTCCGAAACATATATCTTATATATGCTACATATCCAATATGTAACCTAATCTTTTTCCTCTGAATCAACTAGGCCTTAGCTTTGGCACAACAAACCTAATGATCCCAGTCAAGCACGACCCATTGACCATGGAAAGCTTCGTAATCAATGTCGAGTGACAAGAAGTGGTCTTGACTTTGGCCAACAAACCACAACTTGGACAAGACACCGATATGGAACAAAGCTCTCGTGATTCAAACACATCTTTGACGGACAAAGGGCTTGACTTTGGCCAACAACCCAATGCCAATCTCAGATCTTGATTAAGAATCACTCAGTGGAAGGAAAAACGCATGATATTAAGTGAGGGTTTTTCGCGTGCAAATTGGCTACCAATTTATTATCTTTGTTAAGGTCTCATCATCATACACCCTTAAACATGCATTCTAAGTACATAATAAAGCGCATATAAAAATAAATAATAATGATATGCGGATGGATACTTCAACACATTGATCCTAGATCAAATCTCTCCCTTTCTCTCTCCAACTAGCACTTGTATTACTTCTACCCGTTACACTACACTTCTAAAGAAACCTCATTTACATTGAGGGGAATATGTGAGAAGAGAATACAAAGAGAATAGAGGTGATAAGGCTGGACACGCATGTCCAATTTAATAAATCAAATTTATTACAACAATTTTCAAAATTGCCCCCACTCGACTACTATCCATCCGATATACATTATTCATTCATCACAACCATGTATTCACACAAGCATGTTATCAATCAATCTAATCAAATTAATTAATCTGATAATTAGTAATCATCCAATGTTCAAACAACGATTTGATTTTGTTCGAGTCAAACTCGTTTTGCGAATTAGTACTCAAAGTACGAATTCTCGAATTGAAGTAAACTACGTCATTAAATCCAATTTAATATGCATTCAATTCTAATTCGTTATTTAATTCCAAATTAAATATTACACTTTAATAATAAACCTTTTAACGACTTAAATTCCAAATTTAATCGTAACGCGTCTCAAAGACCGATTAACGTCCAACGTCAATTCAATTAAGTCTAGTGGGCTTTTAATTGATTTCTTAAGGCGTGGACTTTTGGTCAACTCGGGTCAAACTGAATAACCAAAATCCAATCCGGGATTTACCCCATAAGCCCATAAATCAATCTTGGCCCATTAGGCGCAATTAAACTTTAAAGGTTCATTAAGTCGCATTTGGGCTTGACGGAAGTGGTTTTGGGCCCAATTGGATCCAATCCAATTTGCCTAAATCCAACTTTGTACAAAAAAGCCCAATAAGCCCATTTACAACTTTAAAAGCCCAAATCCAATTTTAAGGCCCAAATAATTAAATTACCAAATTCCAAATTTCCAACTTAATTAAGCTAAAGTGTATATCATGATTAATCACCTAAATCAATATTTCCAAAACATTAAATTAGTCGAATAAATCATGCTTTTATCATCATCACATGTCCAACATACTTTGATGAAAAATCAAACCCATTTACATGCTTAAAGTGTCTCGGCCAAAGAGAGACTTTTTATCCGATTCAAATTCAATCCAATTAATTTCACAATCGATATTAAGTCCACATCCCGAATGATTTCCAACACATCCAATGAATTAAAAAAATCAAAATTCCAAGACATTCTAGGGCATATCCAATTCGGCCATCATAAGGAATTTGGGGATTTTTGTTCAATTCAAAATTCAATCCAATTAATTTCAAATTAACATCATCCTACATGATTCTAACTCATCCAATGAATCAAAATCAAAAATTTCCAAGAATTCCAAATTCACTATACATTCGGCCAAGCTCCAAAAAATTGGGGAAAATTGATCCAATCACAATTTCATGAAATTGATCCAATCAAACTTCAATTAAACATCATTTAAACATGCTCAATCAAACAATTTAACTAAATCATGCTCAAAATCAATTTACCCAATTTTAAGCCCTAAAAGTTCATGCTTGAACCTAGGCTCTTGATGCCATTGTTGGTTTTAATCTAGGTCCAAGATCATCAAAAAAGCATGAAGATGTGTGAAATACATATCCAAGAAGTTGCAGAATACTTACATTGATCAGTTGAGACGATTTGAAGACGAATAAAATCAAATTTTTCCCTTCAAAGTGGCGCCCAAACACTGCAGTTCACAGCCCACTCTTTCAATTTTAATCCAAGGATTTGAGCTCCGAATCTTCATCGAACGATTCCCGGCTCATGGGTGAGTTTCCCTAACACCTTCGTTTAACTCTCGGTGTGCTAGCACTAGGTAATTTTTCCACAAAACTTGCCCAAAACCTTTATAATTCACGCCCAAACAGTGGCAGTTCACAGCCTTTGGGCGTGAACTAAGTAGAGAGAAAGAGAAGAGATTTTGATATATGTTATTACAAAAGTTGTAAATCATTTTGTTTATATATTTTCCAAAAATATTAAATGATTTACCAATTAATTTATCTTTCAAAAAGTCAAACAAATTGAATGTAATAAGCTTGAGTGTTCCACACTCCAATATCAATGTCCATCAAGTCATATCAAGTCTTTCAAGTTGTCAAGTCACATCACTCAAAGTGACAAGTGATTTGACGCTTGAAGTGACTATCGATTTGACGCTTGAAGTGACTATCGATTTGACGCTTGATGCGACTAATGATTTGACACTTGATGTGACTTGCGTGCCGCACTCGAATTCGAAATACGAATGCACTCGCAATCACACTCAGGCTCGGGTTCGCTAATTCCCAATTAGCGAATTATCCGTCACGTCGTAATTAAATGATTACGCCCAACGAATTCACTATTCACGTCGCTAACGAATTAATTCTAAATTAATTCGTTCGCCCGAATTAAAATCTAATTTTAATTCCACGTCGAAATCCAATTTCATTTAATATATCAAATATATTAATTTACCGATTAATTCCAAATTAATCGTTATCTCTCTTTTATTGATATTTTATCCTAGATAAAATATTTCCGAAATTAATCCCAGATTAATTTTCTCTCTCTTCTAACTAATCCCAGATTAATTAAAGTACGAGTCATACATCATTGGTGAATCATTGGGAAGCGACCCATGAGATCCCCGGATATGTTGGCAGTAAATGCGGTCGCCGGACTATCCGAACACGTAAGTACCTTGTACTATGTCTTACCGATTTACAAGACAAGGTTGGCCTCTAGCAAAACGCCATGCCTTCATAATTCTCCGAAAATATCCTTACATGAATGATGGATCTGTATCAGGTGCAGTATACATGGTATAGTGCATATCAGTCCAGTATCGGATGATCACGTGCTAGGCCTGGGGCTGGAATTGTGTCTGCCCCGTACGAAGCACTTGTCGGATGTCTAGTAACTAGTCTCTATAATTGGAGATACATGACCTAGTCATAATATCCCGATGGCCGCGCATCACTTAAGAGCACTAATACCGTATCATGTATGACATCATCTCCACTATGACTAGAGTGATACTTCCGTCTTGACATCACACCCAATACTCTACAATTCTCAATATACCCAGCATTGGCGTACACAGAACCGGTTAAAGCCCTGGACGACCTCAACCAAAGTATATTGATTGTCGTAAGTATTAGCGGTGCAAGTCTCAGGTTAGACCAAATACACCTACCCTGATGTCGGACTCCCATAGACACATAGTCAAACTACCAATGGGATTCCGAGGGGGTCTATCCAGAGCGAAGCTGTTTCCCGTACCATCGGTAAAACACAACCTCCTATCGCACTTGCATAAGTATCCAATACTTAAATATATGAGAACTATGTCGTTGTGTCCTCACAACGCGCACAAGTGCAATACTAGTCTTTTACGTATTTATCGATGTCCAATTTCGATAATACTCTGACTAGAGATATTTAATGATTTATCCTTCGTTGATTGATACTGTCTCATATCATTCTCAATCAAGGAACAAATCATAAGGACCTCTCATCATTTATATATCTAGGTGATCTAATAACAAATGATAAGAGTGCAATCTCATTTGTCACATAGTTAATTTGTACAACAACACCATGATCTATACAAATAGTGACGCTATGGGTCATAACTGTCCAACAGGTGGGACATAGTGATAGTTAGGTAAGGGATTTATGAGTGTGTTGGGTTGCTCCTTTTCGGGGTTAGGTATTTTATGGGAGTCGATGAGGTCTTGGATTTCGTACTTGAGGCGGGAGAAGTTGTCAGTGTCATGGCCCTTCTACTGGTGATATTAACAATAAAAGTTCAGGTTATAGTGTGGTGGTAGAGGGTGTGGAAGTGGTTTTGATTCTAAGGGTTTTAGAAGTCCTTATCTCGTCAACTTCTCCAGCACCTTGGATAAAGGTCTACCTAGGTTAGAAAAGCATCGATTTTTTACGGCAGCTACTTCAGTTGAAATGGGCTTAGCACCAAACGATCCTCCAACAGTCCTCATTTCAGGCCATAAAACTTCCCGTTCTTCGTTTCCTCTTCCTCAATGTCGATGACAGTCTCGCTCAACTGTCGGAAATTAGTGATCATAGAGGTCATCCTCCTCAACTTGCCATTAATAGAGGGCTTAGTACCCTTGATAATCATCTTGATTTGGTCATTCTTCGAGGGACGAGTCTGCATTTTCAAGAGTTGGCTTCTCCAGCGATCCACATAATCCTTGAAGCTCTCCTCCGGCTTCTGTTTGGTATTCTCCATGTCACGAAGCAACAAGTCGATCTCCAATTCCGTGACATACTGGTTCAGAAAAGCCTCTTCCAGTGCCCTCCAGTCATCATTAACCTTCCTTTCAAGGCCGTGATACCATGCTACAGGTGCCCCCTCAAGTGACATCCCAAACATCTTCTAGACCTTACGTTTCGACAAACCCACTGAGCTCATCACAGAAACATACTATCGGAGATGGACCCTTGGATCCCGTTCCCATTGAACTTGGCCATGTGGCATCTTAAACTGAGCCGGCGGCTGCTCCTCAAAGGTCATTACCTCGTAGTCCAGTAAATCATCATGCTTACCCCTCATCTTGCGGGTAACTGACTCTACTTGATCTCAAAGTTTCACAATTCAACCTGAGACCCGGCTACCCTTCCTGCAGCATACTCAGCCATATCATCATCGAAGACAGGGATATCATCACTCAGTCTGTTCGAAGGGTCCTCCCGCCTCTCATTCTCAGAGCTTCCTCCAGCACGGGGCACTGCCATATTAGCCATAGCAGTGGTCAAAGCTTGCAGTTGCTCAGTAACCTTAGTGAGATTGTTCTTCAATTGATCCATACGTGATACCTCGTTCTCTGATTCGCTCATGTTGGCTTACGGCCTTTTGACGAGTCTGCCCTATTCCCTAACCCAACGGGTATCTATGATGTCTTTTAAAAATATAAGTTAGCATCTATGCATGAGATGTATGGAATATATAGATCGACCATGACCATTTTAAAGGATTCAATCAAACTATTGCGAGGTGCAAACTTGTCCTAGTTGAAAAGGCCCAACAGGTTTACACTTTTACGACAACATGGCTAAATAACTTCAAATTATACGAGGCGTAACATAAAAATGGCCCAGCGGTATTTTAGAAGCTTTTGGCCCAATTGCCATAAAGCACAGACTCATCCCAATTTAAATGGCCCAACAAGCCCATACCTCATGGCAAAAAGTCCAACTGAATCCAAATGATGATGGTCCTAAACGCAAGCATAAAGGGATAGTTTCTATTAGTCCTACAACTACAGTTCATGTGTGGGCTTATAGGGGTATAGAAAAGGCTCTAGTCAACGAAGGATTGCCCACAACTAGGACTCCCCACTCAAGGGTTCAAACGACCAAGTGAGTGCACCTTTTTTATACACTAAGGTACGTGCCAACGAGTTAAGATGTGTGACTGATTGTCAAATGGATTTCTCATTGTAGATTCCCCAGAGGGAGGGTGGAGCGAACTCTCTTAAATACCCAAGCCTCTAAGGCTCTGATCGCCTTGGTGACAGGAATAATCAACAACTCCTCCAAATTAGTCCATCACAGTGAGCTACGGGTAAATGATTATCTAGGTGCCTTCACGGGTTTTCCCTTCAGCAATAGAAAGGTAGTGAATGAAGGAAGACACCAAACCATTACTTAGCTCTAATAATGCATTTGATTAAACCTATTTTAACCCACGATAAACACAGTTAACTAAAGCATAAATCACAATCATTACAAGACATTATTTCGGGGCCGATTCTCTAACCTTAGGGGAGTCGCCAGATTGTAGGACACAGAAATCAGCGACGCTGTTCTAGGCTCGCGGCCTAGTCGGGAGTACAGAATAGTCCACGGGGAACTAAACCGGATAATAATGGAGTCGCCACCCAGTTTGAACTGGGAAAATGATTTAAGGTCGCACTCACCCCTCGTAAGGGAAGACCTCAAACCGTTGGGTTCGGAATTGTCCCTTACTTATGCCACTTATAATGAAAAGATTTGTGCAATAATTTAACGAAGTCTACGCAACCTACGTATGCGAGAATGACCTATATCTAAGGGTGCATACAACTTATATCTAAGTTCATGAGCATAAAAGTAAAACCTATATCTAAGTTTGCATGCATAAAAGTAAGTCAGCATAACGACAAGCACGCAATCATACGAACGTATTAAATCAACAAACATGGCAATATGAATAAATAATAATCTAAACATAAATGTAGAAGAGACATAATTAAGTTTTTAATGCGAAAGAAACAACTCGATCATGCTTGGAAATAATCAACTAGATCATGCATAAAAAAAATAGCATAATAAACAACCTAATCATAAATAAAAGTAATATATTATTTCTAATAAACAACGAATAAACACAATCTTGGATGAAATGAAATATGTGGCTCTCAGCGGTACGTGGCATTGTATCCCGAGTACAGACCGCACTACCGTCCATTCGGATTCGGCACGGAATTTACTTACAGGTTTCCATCCGATATACCGCAAGAGATAACAAATATTTCATTCATCCCATGGCCACAACATACATAAATCCATAATATACATGCGAAGAAATAAAATGAAAAAAAGAATAGGAATAAATAAAAGTTGCCCTCAGGTATAACCTCTTAAGTCGTCTCTTGGAAGTGCGTTACGCGGTTGTCGAAAGGATTGATGCTCCGTAACTTTTCCAATTTACTGGTTCATTGGTTTCTTTCGCTGCCTCATTGTTTTGGGCTGCTGTTTTACTCCATTTCACTACTGCTTATGTTGTATTTTCTGGTCACTATTTTACGGTAATAATGGACTATTTTGGTTTACTATTTTACTATTGTTTGTAGTTTTTGCGGTGGTTTGGAGCGGTTTCTGGACTGTGTTTCACGGTAATTACTGACAGTTTTTGGGTGCAGTTTTGGTGGTATGGGAACAGTGTAGTGTAGTTCTCGGTAATGGGCAGTTTTTGGTGATGGGCAGTTTTTGGTGATACTGGGCAATTTTTAGGGTGTTGTTTTCGGTGGTCAGAAGGTGCAGTACAGGGCTGTTTATTCAGTGGTTTTGGGGGCAGTTTGGTTTCAGTTGTTGGTTGCGTGAATGGGCAGTGCAGTTTCGGTTGTTGGTTGCATGAAGTACAGTTTCAGTTGTTGGTTGCGTGAATGTTAGGCTATTCTTTCTTGTCTTGGGCGTGTGGTGCTAGCTAGGGGTCTCAAGGGTTTGGTTTATGCTTCTTTTTATAGGCAAGGGTTGGGGTTTACCTTATACGGGTAGGAAAACTGAGATTGTATAATTATGACGGGATATTTAGTTTGTGTGTCTAAGGAAAGGATCCATTTAATTAGGAAGGTAATTCAATTTAATTTGATTTAATTGATTTAGGTTTGGAATGTGATTTAATTTAATTATGAAGGTGATTGATTTTAATCTTTTAATTTGGGAAGCTGATTTGGTTGATTTCAGCATATGTTTAATGTGTGAATTTATTATTTTGGAAGGGTGATGGGCGTGAATTAGAGGCTTTGGGCATGGGTTTGGTTCTGTTGGTGGGCTTTATGTGCGTTGCGGGGGTTTTGGGCCAAGGATGTATGGCTTGCGGGGGTTTGGGCTGAGGAGAAATTTTAAAACAAAGGTTCAATGAGCAAACCTGAAGCTAAGGAAACGAATTAAATCCAACAAGGTATTGATTTCTGACTTTTTCATTTCGATATCCGTTTCCTGCGACTTCCAAAACTTAAAGAGGAGTGCCTCCGTACGAGACTCATCATCAGGACTTACATGTAAAAATGAAGTGCCTACATTAACCCTTAGAGAGCGCTAATTCGTGGAGACAATGTGCAATGGTGAGCTCATCCGAAAGGACCTGTATGAGGCATCAGAGTACTTAAATGACCTAGCTGAGAAATCTCACACATGGACTGAACGTAATGTTATTGATAGCACTGATAGGACATACCCCACTTCCTCTAGCAAAGGCATATACCACTTTAGGGAAGATGATAGTCTTAAGGCACAAGTTGAGCTATTGACTAGAGAGTTACGTGCCTTAAAAGCTAGAGATAGCAAGACTATGAATACAGTAGCTCAGTTAGAACCCCAAGGGGTATGTTTTATGTGTAAGGAGATTGACCATCCAGCCCAAGAGTGTCATTTCTATGGTGTGATAAGGGAAACATATGAGGAACAATGCAATACCTTTGGGATGTATAAGAAGCCATTTACACCTTATTCAGACACTTATAATCCTAGTTGTCGGAACTATCCCAATTTCAGTTGGAAGCAAGAGTCTTACCAGACGAGCCAGACACCACCATGTAAAGGTTACAGTGCCCCCCAATATCACACACATGTCATTCCTATGAATTCTTTAAAGGATACTGTGCAAGCATTTGTGGAGGTCCATAAAAAAACCAATCAAAGGTTTGATCGTTGATAGCTCATGTAGTTGAAGACAACAAGGATATTAAGAGTCAAGTATCTAAGTTGACTAATGTCCTGAGTGTGCAAGAACCAGAAAAATTCCCATTTCAGGCTCAACCTAATCCACGAGGGCAACATATGGCACATGTTGATAATGAGGCAACCAATGTAAAGGGTGTACTTGTCATAATCACTAGGAGTGGTAAAGAAGTAGGGATGTCGGACACCTCTAACACTACATATGCCATTAAGGACATCAATACAAATACCCCTTAGGAAGAACAAGTGCCACAGACCCTAGTGATAGTACCATTTCCTCGAGCACTTAGGCCCACAGCAAGAGCTCCAGACCCTTATGGTGAGATCCTATAATATCTTAAGTAAGTAAAAATCAACATTCCTTTGTTACATGTGATAAAACAAGTTCCTACATATGTGAAGGTTTTGAAGGACCTCTGCACCATAAAAAGGAAGCCATAATGTGAAGCGGACTACATTTTTGACAGAGCAGGCTAGTGCAGTAATTGCACAGAGGACTCCACCAAAATATAAAGATCTAGGATGTCCCACCATCACCTGTCACATTGGCACACATGAGTTCGGTCAAGCTTTATTAGATTTAGATGCTAGTGTTAATCTCATGCCATACTATATCTATAAGCAGTTAAGACTTGGAGAGATTAAACCTACATCTGTGATTTTATAATTAGCTGATCGCTCTATCAAAACGCTACGGGGAGTAATTGAGGATGTTTTACTTTAAATTGATATATTCTACTACCATGTTGATTTTCTGATTTTAGACACGCACTTTATGGTTGACACTGAGTTAAAAATTCCACTAATCTTACGTAGAACTTCTCTTGCTACAACTAAGGCGCTTATTAACTATAGGAATGGTCTCATGAAGTTATCATTTGGGAACATGACACTAGAAGTAAATATTTTCATGTTGAAAAACAGCCGCAAGGTGATGATGAGTGCAATAAACATACATGCTAGAAACAGTCTGCCAGGAACAACTTCTTTACAACATAAATCAAACCCAAATTGAAATTTACCCCAAAGAATTGTAAAATGAGGAAAAGGAAAGTTAGTGCCTAATTGAAGATGCTACATGGGAAGTTGAAAATGAGGATGAACCAACTAATAAAATCTTAACCATTAGTAGCCCTTGGAGGATCAATGGATAAAATGTTATAGTCAGTCAAAAATTCATTTTCATACTTTAATCACTAGGGGATACCCAAGAAATAAGCATTTGGGACTACTTGGTCTGATTAATGGAAGCCAACATGACAAACTGGTGGTTACGTCTGGCTGAAGACGTTAAACGTAGCACTAGCGGTGAGGCAACCATTACATCTGCATTTATTTATTTTATTCATTTTATTTTATTATATTTTATTTTATTTACTGTAATTTTATTTTATTGTGTGCTAATTGTATATTTTTTGTTTGTATAAGTATTTATGCAGGTGTTCAGTGCAACTTACACAGTCACACAACCCAAATCTTACCAGCAAGAACCTAATCAACTCCGTGCCTGGTAGTGTTGTTCCTTAATCATTTTTCTTTATATTTATCTTGCATTCGAGACAATGCAAGTTTTAAGTGTGGGGGTGCGCATGATAATACCTGTGATAATACCTGTTATAAAAAAATTATTTTGTTTATTTTTAGTCCTTGATAGTAAAACATAAGTTCAATGATGATATTGTTTATTTTAGGGTGAAATCTTAGAAATGATAAGTTCTTTAATGTACTTTTATCTGAGACATTGAGTAATTGATCTAGGTTAGGCTCTTAAGTACTTAATTATGGGTTTTTAGCAGTGACAACCTAAGTAGTTGAAAAGTGACTAGTTGAAGAAATTGCATGTCGATGAATGACCATTTGATTAGATGTCTAACCTTATTTGCTAGTGTGATGATGTGTGGTATGGTTAAAAAAAATCTCTAAAAAAAGAAATTAAACCACCTATAACCGATAAATGTGAAGCTACCCATGGGCGAGTGTTAGGACTACCATGAGAAGAAATATTACCTTAAAGGGTATGTGTGTTTAAAAAAAAGAATAAAGAGACAATAAAAGAGAAAATCATACCAAGCTGAGCATAGAAAGGTAATTACAGAGCATAATTGAGATATTTAGGTTGGTTTGACCCATCGAATCCCAATTTTTACACAAAATTATTGAGTTGGCTTACCTAGGAATTAAGCTGTGAATGAAACTTTACATACACATATTGTGAGTCTGGCTTAGATGATTTATTCAAGGACTTGGATTTGAGTTACATTGAGTACTTTAAAAGTTCTCTGGTATCATTACTAGGAATTCTTTGAGGACAATAATATGTTTAATTATTGGGACTATTTTCATTTGTTTATTTTTACTTGAATGTATATATTTTGAATGACTTTTGTGGATGTCATTGATGTAAGCCCTCAAGAGACTATAACTCGTCCACTAGGGACATCTAGGGTATAAAGGCTTGTTGCATACGCTAAATGCAATCATGATCCATGAGAAAATGGTTTAGATAGTTTTTATTTATTTATTCAAATTAGTTCTTATTTTCTTTTTACGCTTGAATTGCTATGGACTAACAGTAAGCTAGTTGGGGATTGTGATAAGTGCATGAAAGTGTACTTTGAACATCACCAATTCAGCTTGATTATCATGTATTTAATCTTAATTATAGTTTATTTTGTGTGTTATTAGTAGTGATCAATGGAATATGAAGATTGGAGCAATTACACATGTTTCGAGACCTTGTAGATGCATCAGAAGACACGAGAAGAGATGAATCCAAGAATCATAGAAATTAGAAAATCGAGCACTCATCACGACGAGCAAAGGCCACGCGTCTCGACACGGAAGCGTATTCAAGTTTAGTTCATTTTTACGCAAATAAGGCCTTCAGGACTTCTCTATATAAATCCAAGCTCTTTGAGGAATCGACACCCTAACTATACTGTAATAACTGCAAGTAACCGCAAGTACTTTTTGGGCATAATCTCTTTGGGGAGTCTATATACTCTAACTCAGTGTGGGAACTTATAGACCAACCTGATGGAGTAAAATCCATAGACTGCAAGTGGATCTACAAGAGAAAAATATGAGTAGATGGGAAGGAACAAACCTTCAAGGCTAGGTTAGTGGCCAATGGTTATACCCAGAATTAGAGAGTCGACTATTAGGAGACTTTCTGGCTAGTAGCTATGCTAAAATCCATATGTATTCTTATATCCATTGCCGCATATTATGACTATGAGATTTGGAAAATGGACTTCAAGAATGCATTTTTGAATGGAAATCTTGATGAGAGTATCTTTATAGTACAACTAAAGGGGTTCATAACCCAAGGTCAAGAGCAAAAAGTTTTATGCACTAAATCAAACATCTCGATTTGGAACATAAGATTTGATACTACGATCAAGTCTTATAATTTTTAACAGAATGTCGATGAGCCTTGTGTTTACAAGCGCATCATTGATGGTAAAGTGGTTTTCCTCATTTTGTACGTTGATGATATTTTACTCATTGGGAATAATGTAAAGATATAATCAAACGTGAAAATCTGGCTAGCTAATCAATTCCAAATGAAAGATTTAGGAGTGGCCAGTTATTTACTTGTGATCAAGATTATTCAAGATCACAATAGACAACTGTTACCAATGTCTCAGGCATCCTATATCAATAAGATTCTTGTACGATTTGGGATAAAGAATTCCAAGAAAGGTAATTTACCACTTTAATAAAGTGACATATTGTCAAGTCACATCACTCAAAGTGACAAGTGATTTGACGCATGATGTGACTAATGATATGACGCTTGATGTGACTTGCGTGCCGTATTCGAATTCGAAATGCGAATGCGCTCGCAATCACACACGGGCTCGGGTTCGCTAATTCCAAATTAACGAATTTTTCGTCGCGACGTAATTAAACGATTACGCCTAGCGAAATCACTATTCACACCGCTAATGAATTAATTCTAAATTAATTCGTTCGCCCGAATTAAAATCTAATTTCAATTCCGCTTCAAAATCCAATTTCGTATAATATATCGAATATATTATTTTATTGATTAATTCCAAATTGATTGTTCTCTCTCTCTTATTAATATTTTATCCTAGATAAAATATCTCCGTAATTAATCCCAGATTAATTTTATCTCTAATATTAATATTTTATCCTAGATAAAATATCTCCGTTATTAATCCCAGATTAATTTTCTCTCTCTTCTAATTAATCCCAGATTAATTAAGTGCGAGTCATACATCATCGGTGAATCTTCGGGAAGCGACCCATGAGATCCCCGGATATGTTGGCAGTAAATACGGTCGTCGGACTATCCGAACACGTAAGTACCTCGTACTACGTTTATATCGATTTACAAGACAAGGTTGGCTTCTAGCAAAGCGCCATGCCTACCCAATTCTCCAGAAATATCCTTATAGGAATATATGATCTATATCAAGCGTAGTATACCGAAGTATTGCATATTTCGATCCAATATCGGACGATCACGTGCAAGGCCTGGGGCTGGAATTGTGTCTGCCCCATACGAAGCACATATCGGATGTCTGGTAACCAGTCTCTATAATTGGATATACATGACATAGTCATAATATCCCGATAGCTCGAGTATTTAAGAGAATGAGTTCCATATCCTACGTGACCATCATCTCCACTATGACTTGAGTGATACTTCCGTCTTGACATCACACCCAACACACTACGATTCTCAATATACTCAGCATTGGCGTACACAGAACCGGTTAAATCCCTGGATGACCTCAACCAAAGTATATTGATTGTCGCAAGTATTAGCGGTGCAAGTCTCAGGTTAAGACCAAATACACCTACCCTGATTTCGGACTTCCATAGACACATAGTCATACTACCAATGGAATTCCGAGGGGGTCTATCCAGAGCGAAGCTGTTTCCCGTACCATCGGTGAAACACAACCTCATATTACACTTGCATGAGTATCATATACCCAAATATATGAGAACTATGCCGTTGTGTCCTCACAAATGTGCACAAGTGTAATACTAGTCTTTTACATATTTATCGATGTCCAATCTCGATAATACTCTGACTAGGGATATTTAATGATTTATCCTATGTGGACTGATACTGTCTCATATCATTCTCCGTCCAGGAACAAATCATAGGGACCTCTCATCATTTATACATCTAGGTGATTCTAATCACAAATGATAAGAGTACAATCTCATTTGTCACATAGTTAATTTGTACAACAACACAATAATCTGTACAAATGGTGACGCTATGGGTCATAATTGTCCAACAATCTCCCACTTGGCCTATAGCCAGTCATTCGAGTGTCTTACACCCGAACTATGTACGGTTGGCTCAAATAGCTGAGAAAATGCTTTCGTCAGCGGATTTATATGATTATCATCTGATGCGATTTATTCGATCATCACATCGCTACGATGTATGATCCGAACGAATTAGATGAATGGTCGAAGTATATATCTGGATCATTGATGAGACCATTAATTCTTTAGCCTGTGCTGATGCCTAGCTCAGCTACTAACATAACTATATCTAATCTAATTAGATATGTTATTGACACAGATGGCTTCTATTGCCGCCTCAGCTGCTGCAATTAACACACATTTATTTTTTATTCGGTAACAGTATCTTGCTTGGAAGATTTCCAGCTCACTGTACCGTTTTTCAAAATGTATAGTACCATTTCCGACTTTTAGTCGTCTTTATCGGTTATAGAAAGCTTGCTACAGTGACCCCAGTCACTTCAAGTTCTCCTTCTCGATAGACTAAGACAGCATCCTTAGTTCTCTAATATACTAACAGATGTTCTTAACATCAATCCAGTGACTTTCACTCGGATTGGCCTGTTTGTGAATTCATATGCTCAAAACGTATGAGACACCAGGTCTTGTACATTTTTCAATGTACGGTTTCTCGGAGAGTATTCGAAAGCCAAGCTTTCACCGATATTTATTTTATGGGAATTTCATTTCCAAGAAATGACATATTATCATTATTTTATAGGACAGCCACTGTCAGTGCGCTCCCACTAACCCTCTTATTTACATAAAAATCATTTTCGTTTTGAATTAAATTATAAATCATTATGATTACATCAAAACGATATTCCAAGAACCTAATGCTTGCTTCAATCCAATCATGGATCGAATAACAAGCATTATCCAAATGGATTTACCGTGGCAACAGGTAAGAGGTTGAATCGTAATCAACACAATGTTGATAACGATACCTTTCCGTTAAAAGCCTAGCTTTATACGTTGGTATGTTGCCATGCATTTACGTTTTCCTTGAAGACTTATATACTACCAATAGGCACAATGCCTTATGGTACATCAACTAGTATCCAAACTGGTTGATATACATGGAATCCATTTCGGATTATATGGCACTTTGCCATAATTAGGGAGTTGATACATTGTATCACTTCCTCATACGTAGTCAGTTGGTATTCCTCAATAAGATAGACATCTTTATGAGGTGAGATCAGAAACCCATACCCCAGGTTATTTTCTGACTCTATCCGACCTACGCGGTTCTTGTGTATTCGAAGATTAATGGTATAGTTTCATCCTTGATGAACTATTTATCTTCCATTAAGATTCGGTGCCTTGAACAGTATTACTCCGATTTTCATCGAGTTATACTATCCTACCACTTACCACTGCATATCGGTATTCCTCTTAGGAAAACCGCATGGTGAGCAACAATCTGATTGTTCTCTTGTGAGGTGTATAAGTACAGTACTTATGGTATCCCTAGGATAACTTACAATTGGCACTTATCCTATTTGGGTTTTAGTTTGGTATCATCCAAATATATGCCTAGCTTTCCCAAATATTCAGGAATGTGAAACCCGGTTTCTTTTTCTATTCATATCTAATATGATATCTGTCAAACAGATTATTATGGAATCTTATTCAAAATAAGTTCTTGCACTGTTTAAAGCTTATCCGTTGAACGAGATGGTAGCTCAGAGCGACTCGTGATTAACCTTATCATGTCTAACAAAATTCGGTTAATTCGTTCGGACACACCGTCAAACTGACGTGTTCCGGGAGGAGTCCTCATTGAAATAATATCATACTCTTTCAAGTATACGAGAAACTTATTGCTTAAGTATTTTCATTACGTTATTACCGTGACGGTTTAATACTTTAGCTGATCTGTTTGTCTATTTCTTGTCGAAACTGTAAAAGTTTCCGATTTGTGTTTCAAAAGAAACACATAACCATAACGTGATGCCACATCCGTACTGGTCACGAAATATTCATATCCACCTCTATCCTAGCTAGACATGGGCTCATTTGCTTCACTATGAACTAGGGCTAATAGATCAGTGGCATTTACACTTTTACCAAGTAAATAGTGTTATAGGCACTATGCCCAAATAAACTAGATTTGTAGACTTTATTTGAATATAATCAAATTAGTACTAGTACCCACTCTTCAAAAGTGCGGATATACAATTCTTGTTTAATATAGTGTCCCTGACTACTATGCCACAATTAGGTTTCTTAATTGACCAAATCATTTTGAGCTATTTGTTTGTCATGTGATATATTTGAGATATTATTTATATTCAAAATATAATTATGTTATTCACATCTAATGTGTTTATCTCAATATCATCTCTATATAATAAAACACTTTAGTGTTCTAGAATATAAAGGTACACCCGCAGCGGGTTATACACGATATAGAGATAATGTTCCTAGTCAAACTAGTTATATTTTAACAGTTTCCAAATTTAAGTACTCACTCGAAGGGCAGTTCCTAAACTTAGGTATCTACAGTTAAAACAGCGACTTTCGTCCCGTTTTCAATTCGCAGAGTAATCTCGTCTGAAGTCAGTATCCTACTTAAAGCAGATTCTGCCAACATACAAATTTATGTTAGAGAATTATGACCCATAGCGTTACTGTTTGTAAAAGACATTGTGTTTTTGTACAAAATTGACTATGTAATATTGAAATTGCCTTTTATCATTTCGTAATTTATTTACTTTGATATATAAATGGTAAAAGTCCATATGATTAGTTCCGGATTGAGATGATATGAGACAGTATCAATCCATAAAGGTTTAATCATTAAATATCCATAGTCGTAGTATTATCGAGACTGGACATCGATAATGCAGAATAGACTAGTATTGCACTTAAGCACGTTGTGAGGGCATAACGACATAGTTCTTATATGTCTAAGTATAGGATACTTATGCAAGTGCGATAGGAGGTTGTGTTTTACCGATGGTACGGAAAACAGCTTCGCTCTGGATAGACCCCGCGGAATCCCATTGGTAGTATGTATATGTGTCTATGGGAGTCCGCTTCAGGGTAGATGTATTTGGTCTTAACCTGAGACTTACATCGCTAATACTTGCGACAATCGGTAAACTTTGGTTTTGGTCGTCCAGGGCTTTAACAGGTTCTGTGTACGCCTCTATTGGGTTTATCGAGAATCGTAGTGTATTGGATGTGATGTCAAGACGGAAGTATCACTCCAGACATATGGAGATGATGATCACGCAGGGATTCATAACTCGTTCTCTATTGTGTTGCAACCATCGGGATAATGTGACAAGGTCATGATTATCCGATTCAAAGAGACTAGTTGTTTGATATCCGATATGTGCTTCGTACGGGGCAGACACTATTCCAGCCCCAGGCCTAGCACGTGACATCTGATACTGGATCGCAATACGAGATACTAGGTATTCTACGCCTGACATAGATTATATATTCCAGTAAGAATATTTCTGGAGAATTGGGTAGGCACGGTGCTTTGCTAGAAGCCAACCATGTCTTGTAAATCGGTAAGCACGTGGTACGAGGTACTCGCTTTATCGGATATTCCGATAATTGGATTTACTACCAACATATCCAGAGATCTCTTGGGTCGCTTCCCAAAGATTCACCGATGACAGTTGACTTAAATTACAATTAATCTGGGATTAATTTAGAGAGAGAAAATTAATCAGGGATTAATATGGGCTTTTTTTAATCTGGGATTAAATGTGTTCAGTAGAGAAAGAACGTGATTAATTTGGAATTAATCGGTAAAATAAATTTAATAGTTAAATTTGATTTTTCTATTTAATTTATTCAAATGGGCTAAAATTAATATATCGAATATATTAAAATGAATTGGATTTCATTACGAGATTAAAGTCGGACTTTAACGAACGAACGAATTAATTTAGAATTAGTTCGTGAACGACGTTCGTAATATATTTGCGAGGCATCGTTATTTAATTGAATTAGATTTAATTATTTAGCGACTTAGGTTCGGTTAATCAGATTAAACGGAACCGAGCCGCGGCAAATATTCGTAGAGATATTTGAATTTCGAATTCAAATATTTGGAGCCAAGTGTGGTAGGTGTTCCCACCACACAACTACCTTGTTTTGTTTTTTGAATACCATTTACCAATCTACCTAGTTTAGGGTAAAAGGTGAAATGGTTTCACTTTAGGGTAAATAACAAAAGGCTCTCTACATCTTTGGTAACACTTAACAAAATCAAAACACAAAACCCTAAAACTTTTTGCTTGGCCGAAATTACCACATCTCTTCTCTCTTCTCTTGATTTGTTTTCAAATCAACAAAAGCTAGCACTTTGGAAGTGAACAAAGGTGATAGGGAAACTACTCAAAAGCTTGGAATCATCCAAAAACTTGGATCTTGGAGATCTTGCTCCAATTTTTTTTAAAGCTCTATCACTCATTGTAAGTCTATTTCGCACCTTATAATGATCATATCTATTGTTATTCATGCTTATTAGATCCTATGAATGTTCTAGGAACACTAACAATGGTATCATGAGCCTAATTTAAGCATGATAATTTCTAGGGTTCTTGAACCTAAAAATTTGGGGCTTTTATATTTTGAGCATGATTTTTTGAAATTGATGCTTTGAGTATGTTTACAACATGATAACTTAGAGTTATGCATGATTAGATTTGAAATAAATCAAAAGAATCAAAAAATAAAAAATCAATAGCTTGGCCGAATGGGTGAAGTCCTTGCACTGCAGTTTTTTGTTTTTTGTAACATGAAATAATGTGTTTAGATGCATGTTTAAATGATGATAGTTGGTTTAATTTGATTAGAATCAATGTCTATAATGTTCATGTTAAAATCAAAGTGCATTTTGAGCATGAAATGATGATCTTAGGCTTCAATATGTCTCAAGCATGCAATGATGTGTTTTGGCTTGATTTATGTTAAGCATGAATTATTAGTTCAAGCATGATTAATTAAGTTAATTGATATTTTGGAAATATTGAGTTTAATTAATTAATTATGGCTAATACACTTTAATTAAAATAATTGTGATATTTGGAATATTATAATATGATAATATGCCTTTAAAATGAATTGGGCTAAAAGTGTGTATTTGGGCCTAATGGGCTTGGTTTGACCAAGTTTGGTTTTGGACTTTTGGGTTGGATCCAATTGGGCCCAAAACCAATTCCATGAAGTCCAAATACATCACTTGGCCCTTTAAAGAATTTGATTGGGCTTAATGGGCCTAAATTGATTTGATGGCAATAGGGTGATTCCTATTGGGCCTTGGCATTTTGGGTTTGATCCATTATGGCCAAAGCCCATGCCTTAAGAATCAATTAAAAGCCCATTGGACTTTAATTATAATGACATTGGATGTTATTGGGCCTTTGAGAACCCATCAAGATTGGATTTGAATCCAAGTCCTTAAGGCAACTATGTAAGTGTAAATATTTAATTTGGAATTAATTAGAATTAGTATTGAATACAATAAATTGGATTTAAGTTGTATGTTCGATATAATTCAAGAATACGTATTCAAAAGTATTTATTCTTAACGAGTTGGACTCGCGCAAATCAAATCATTGTTTGAACATTGGAT
Organism: Zanthoxylum bungeanum; assembly: GCA_019454045.1. NCBI lineage: Eukaryota > Viridiplantae > Streptophyta > Magnoliopsida > Sapindales > Rutaceae > Zanthoxylum > Zanthoxylum bungeanum. The sequence goes on from SKCR01019241.1 coordinate 99,747, forward strand.
GGTCATTAATCAAAGATTAATTAATTGGATTAGATTGATTGAATAAACATGTTTTGATTGAATACATATATGTGATGTATGAATAATGTATATCAGATGGATATTAGAAGGGCAAGGGCAATTTTGGAAATTGTATTAAATTTAGAATTTATTAAATGGGCCTGCGTGTCCAGCCTTTAATCTCTTTACTCCTTTTAATTCTCTTCTCAATTATACCCATCAATGTATATGAGGTTTCTTTATTGTATTTTGTAAAAGGGTAGGAGTTAGAACAGTTCTAGTCGGGGAGAGGAAAGGGAGTGATTTGTTCTAGGAACAATCTGTTTAAATATTCATCCGCATATCGTTATTAATTTACTTTTGCACCTTATGATGTTTTAGAAGCATGCTTAAGGGTGTATGATGAGACCTAATCAAAGATAATAAATTGGATGCCAATTTACGCGAAAACCCTCAAAATATATTGAGTGTTTTTTCCTTCCGTTGAGTGATTCTTACTCAAGATCAAAGTTGGCATTGGCTTGTTGGCCAAAGTCAAGGCCTTTGTCAATTGCGGATGTGTTTGAATCATGAAGGTTTTGTTACATATCGGTGTCTTGTCCAAGTTGTGATTTGTTGGCCAAAGTCAAGATCACTTCTTGTCCATCGACATTGATTACGAAAATTTCCATGTCAACGGGTCCCGCTTAACTGGAATCATTAAGCTTGTTGTGCCAAAGCCAAGGCTTAGTTGATTCAGAGGAAAAAGGTTAGGAAAATATGTTTGACATATTGGCATATATAAAGTATATGTGTTTCGGACTTGGATGTCCACCTACCGGATCTAGGAATTGGATGAGATCCAATTGATCTTCGAGATCTACCTAGTTAAGTTTCATACAGCTTGTTGGCCAAGTCAAGGTTGTATGTTATTTAACGGGATCCTAGCCCACTAGGAAACTAGGTTTCCCGAGTACTCGACCGAGGGTTAGAGGCTCGCCGAAAAATAGTGAGGCTAGGATTGATTTGCAATTTCCTTCAGATACTTAGCTTTACGGGCTTTCAAATAATTTCGTCAATATTACTTTATTAGTTGGACTAATATATTATTATTTTTCTATGTAACAGTTAGACTGTACCCATTATCGTTGACTAGATAGTTAGACTATCGTAGTCAAGATGACAGACAAAGGAAATGTCCGTGACATTATCATGGAGATAATGTCTTCAAGGGCACGAATTTTGCAGATTGGGAAATGAACCTTAGGATTGTCCTAGGTTCAGAGAGGCTGTTGTATACTTTACAAAGACCTCTTGGGCCTAAGCCCGGACCGAATGAGACACTTGAGCTAGAGCTTTGGAAGACTCACAGCGATGATTGTGACACAACTCAGTCCATTATGCTTGCTTCGATGACTCAGCACTTTCGTAGACAAAATAGGGACTTGGATCCTTATAATATGTGAGCGAGGTTGCAAGATCTGCATCGCTCTAATAAGAGGATGCAGAGGTACGAGTTAGTGAAGAAGCTCTTTCGCTCACGCATGACAGATGGCATGTCTGTTGAGTCCCACGTGGCTCAGATGATTGCTGACATCGATGAGCTGGCCAACATGGAGATAGTCTTTGAGGCAGAGATTACTGTGGATATGATCCTGCAATCTCTCCCCGATCCTGGAGACATTCATCATAAATTATAATTTGATGAACCATGTGATACTCTTGGAGAGTTACTGTCAACTCTCAAGGAGGCTGAAAATGAGCTTCAAAAGGGCAACAAGAGCGAGGCGCACTTTGCATCGACATCTCATGGACCTAGGGCTGGGCCCAAGGCAACTGGAGGATTGCAAAAGAAGAAGCATATTCAAAGGGGCAAGGCCAAAAAGTCAAAGGCTTCTGGGAAGCCAAAGGACAAATCTCAGGATGTTTGCCTACAGTGCGGCAAGCGGGGTCACTGGAAGCGTGACTGCCGCGAGTACAAGGCGTTTCAGAAGGAGATAAAGGCGGGCAAGGCACCGGCCTCAGGTATGTGTGTTATTGAAATAAACATGGCTACTTCTAGTTAAAAATTGGATTTTTGATTCTGGTTGTGGTACTCACATATGTACTGATGTGCAGGATCTGCAGATTAGCAGGAGACTGGCTTCAGGAGAGATTGGTCTACGTGTGGGAAATGGTGGCACCAGTCGCCGTTTTGGCCGTTGGCACTTTTGTTTTAGAACTGCCTTCGGGGCATGTACTTAAACTATCAGACTGTTATTATGTACCTAGTTTGACTAGGAATATTATCTCTGTATCTTGTTTGACCCAATGCGGGTACACTTTTGTATTCCGAAACACTGGGTGTTTTGTTTATAAAGATGATTTTTGAGATATGTTCAGCTGATGCTAATAATGGTCTTTATATTTTGAATATAAATCAATCTCAAACATATAATGTAACAAACAAAAGGCTCAAACTAAGTAACAAAGATGAGACTTACATGTGGCACTGTCGTCTGGGACACAATTAACAAGACTCGCATATCCACACTTTCGAAGAGTGGGTACTTGGACGGATTTGATCCAAATTCATATTGTTGAGTTCTAATTAAGGTCCCAAAATAAACAAAATCAAGCATAAAATTCGCATGAATACTACAAAGGAGTTAAGGCGGAAACATAACTCACATTGATGGGTTTTGATGTGAAACAAAGAACACAAGCTTTTTCCTCCTCCCAAGATGGCTCGGCAATGTCTCCCAAAGGTGGTGGTGGCTCGGTTTTGCTCCTCCTTGATGGTGCAAGAATCGGCCATGGATGACCTCCATGGAAGCTCCAAGCTTCAAGCTTTCCAAGCTCACAAATTCGTTTCCCTATCACCATAATACAACCCATGTGTGTGCTAGCACTACTCTTCATCCTTGCTTTCTCCATTTAATTCGGTCCAACCAAGATTTTTGGAGAAGAAAATGGCTCCAAACTGTGAATGAGAAGGAGGGAAAAGAGGGGAGAAGAGAGAAAAAACGTAAATGCTAAGGAGAGAGAGAAAAATAAAAGCTTTTTTATATATTACTTTAAAACATTTACCAAGTAAATAAATAAAGTATATATATATATTAAACTTTAAATCAAAAGTCAAAAGAAAAAGCAAAAAGCAAAAGTACAAGTCATATCAACTTTATTCCCATCACTTTTGTACTTTCACATCAAGTCACTTTATTAAAGTGACATGTTGTCAAGTCACATCACTCAAAGTGACAATTGATTTGACGCATGATGTGACTAATGATTTGACGCTTGATGTGACTGCGTGCCGCGCTCGAATTAGAATGCGAACGCGCTCGCAATCACACTCGGGCTCGGTTCGCTAATTCTAAATTAACGAAATTTTCCGTCGTGTCCGTAATTAAATGATTACGCCTAGCGAAATCACTATTCACGTCGCTAACGAATTAATTCTAAATTGATTCGTTCGCCCGAATTAAAATCCAATTTTAATTCCGTCGTCGAAATCCAATTTCGTTAATATATCGAATATATTATTTATCGATTAATTCCAAATTAATCGTTCTATCTCTTTATTAATATTTTATCCGAATAAAATATCTACGTTAATTAATCCCAGATTAATTTTCTCTCTCATCGAATTAATCCAAGATTAATTTTCTCTGCTCTTCTAATTAATCCCAGATTAATTATAAGTGCGAGTCATACATCATCATCTCGGGAAGCGACCTCAGGAACCCACGACCCGATCCGAAGTATATTGAGCAGTTGCCAAATTAAAATCACCATTACTAACGTACTTACGAAACCAGCCATATCCCTCTGTACTACGTAAATAATCGTATAAACGAATAATATTAGACAAGTAACACAATTACATCGGTCATGCTACTCTTCACACCCGCCATAAAGAATTCCCAATCCCCCATATCGAATTACCTAAATCTCTACAACGAAATATTTACAGGAATTAAATAGATAATCATCGCCCTAGTAATTAACCCCAGTATATTAGTGCCGTCTGCGTCATAGTGGATTACGATCGTACATCCGTAGCACGTTCCCTGGAATCTGGTGTGGCTGTAGTAAAACGGTCGTCGTGACCCATCCGAACACGAAAGTACCTCGTATACGTTTATACCGATTACAAGACAAGGTGGTTAGCAATAGCGCCATGCCTACCCAATTCTCCAGAAATATTTTACAGGAATTATAGATCTGAATCAGCTAGTAACTAAGTATGTGGTATCGGTCCAGTATCCGTGCGATAATACTGCTAGGGTGGGGGCGGAAAAGTGTCTGCCCCGTCCGAAGCACATATGACCTTGTAACATCATCTCTATAATCGGAATACTGACTGGTATCCCGATTGGTTGCGCAACACTCAAGAGCACTAGAACCGTATCCTGCGTGACATCATCCATATGACAGAGTGATACTTCCGTCTCGACATCACATCCAATACACTACGACTCTCTGATAAACCAGAAGTGGTGAACACAGAACCGGTCAAAGCCCCCAACCACCAAAACCAAAGTTTATCGATTATCGTAAGTATTAGCGATGCAAGTCTCAGGTTAAGACTATACACACCTACCTTGATTTCGGCCTCCCATAGACACATAGTCATAATACCAATGGGATTCCGAGGGGGTCTATCCAGAGAGAAGCTGTTTCCCGTACCATCGGTGAAAACACGACCTCCTATCGCACTTGCATAAGTATCCAATACTTTATATATGAGAACTATGCCGTTGTGCCCTCACAACGCGCACAAGTGCAATATAGCCTATTCCGCATATTATCGATGTCGTCGAGTCTCGATAATACTACGGCTAGGGATATTTAATGATAATCCTTCGTGGACTGATACTGTCTCATATCATCTCAATCCAGGAATAATCATAGGGACCTCTCTTTATTTATATATCTATGGTGATCTAATCACAAATGACGAGAGTGCAATTTCCTTGTTACATAGTTAATTTGCTACAACAACACAAGTTCTGTGCAAATAGTGACGTTATGGGTCATATTATCCAACAATCTCCCACTTGGCACATATCCAGTCACTCGAGTGTCTAACACCCGAACTATGTAAGGTTCGCTCAAATTGCTGAGGAAAGGTTTTCGTCAGCGGATTTATTTGATCATCGTTTGACGCGATTTATATGATCATCACATCGCCACGATGTATGATCCGAACGAATCAGATGATATAGAAGTATATATCTGGATTGTCGACGAGACCTTTAATTCCTTAGCTTGTGCTGACGCCTAGCTTAGCTGCTAAAAGAACTATATCTAATTTAATTAGATTTATTTCAATCCAAAAGACTTCTATTGCTGTCTCAGCTGCAGCAATAATCCGCATTAGTTGTTTATTCGGCAACAGTTATCTTGCTTGGAAGATTTCCAGCTCACTGCACCGTTATCCAAACTGTATAGTACCGTTTGCGACCTTTAGCCGTATTTATCGGTTATAGGAAACTTGCAACAGTGATCCCAGTCACTTCAGTTCAAGTTCTCTTCTCCATAGACTAAGACGCATCCTTAGTTCTCTAAGATACTAGCGGATGTTCCTAACATCAATCCAGTGACTATCACTCGGATTAGCCTGTTTGTGAATCCATATGCTCAAAGCGTATGATACACCAGGTTTTGTACATTTTTTCAATGTAAGGTTCCACGGAGAGTATTTCGAAAGCAAGCTTTCGCCGACATTTATTTTCTGGGAATATCATTTCCAAGAAATGACGTATTATCATTATTTTATAGGACAGCCACTGTCAGTGCGCTCCCACTAACCTTCTTATATACAAAGAATTATTTTCGTTTTGAATTAATCATACACCATTATGATTACATCAAAAATGATAATTCCAAGAACTAATGCTCGTATCAGCAAGCATTATCCAAATGGATTTACTGCGGCAACAGGACAGTATGTATAAAGGTTGAATCGTAATCAACACAATGTCGATAACGATACCTTTCCGTTAAAAGCCTAGCTTATACGTTGGTATGTGTTGCTATCCCATGTACGTCTTCCTTGAAGACTTATAGTACCAATAGGCACAATGCCTTGTGGTACATCAACTAGTATCCAAACTGGTTGATATACATGGAATCCATTTCGGACTCATGGCACTTTGTCATAATAGGGAGTCGATACCTCGTATCACTTCCTTTGTCTCGTGTATTCGAAGATTAATGGTATAGTTCATCATTGATGTAAACTATATATGTTCCATTAAGATTCAGTGCCTAGAACAGTATTACTCCGATTTTCATCGAGTTATACTATCCTCCCACTTACCACTGCATATCGGTATTCCTCTTAGGAAAACCGCATGGTGAGCAACAATATAATTGTTCTCTTGTGAGGTGTGTGTAAGTACTTATGGTATCCCTAGGAGACCTGCAATTGGCACTATCATATTTGGGTTTTAGTTTGGTATCATCCAAACATATGCCAAGCATACCCAAATAGTCAGGAATAAGAAACCTCGTTTCTTCCCTGTTCATATCTAATATGATATCTGTCAAACAGATTATCATGGAACCTTATTCAAAATAAGTTCTTGCACTGTTTAAAGTTTATCCGTTGAAGGAAATGGTAGAACAAAATGGTAGACCTTAATTATGTCCACCCTTTCGGTATGTCGCCCAAAAATTCGGGAATCACTTTCGGACACACCGTCAAAAATGACGTGTTCCGAGGGGGAGTCTCTATTGAAAGAATACTATACTCTTTTCAAGTATACGAGAAACTTACTGCTTAAGTATTTTCGGTCTTACGGTCTTACCGTGATGGTGTAATACTATAACCGATCTGTTTATTTACTTCGTGTCGAAACTGTAAAAAGTTTTCGATTTGTGTTCTTCAAAAGAAACACACAACCATTACGCGATGCCACATCCGTATAGGTCACGTAATATTCATATCCATCTCTAGCCTAGCTAGACACGGGCCCACTTGCTTCACTATGAACTAGGGCTAACAGATCGGTGGCATTTTCACTTTTACCGAGTAAAGGTGTTTTAAGCATTTTTCTTAATAAACTAGATTCGTAGACTTTATTTGAATAGAATCAAATCAGTCCTAGTACCCGCTCTTCAAAAGTGCGGATATACGATTCTTGTTTAGTAGTGTCCCTGACAACTATGCCACAATTAAGTTTCTTAACTGATCAGATCAGTTTGAGCTATTTATTTGTCATGTTATGTATTTGAGATATTATTTATATTCAAATATTAAATTCTGTTATTCACATCCAATGTGTTTATCTCAATATCATCTTTATATAATAAAACACTTTAGTGTTCTAGAATATAAAGGTACCCGCAGCGGGTTATACACGATATAAAGATAATGTTTCTAGTCATCAAACTAGTCACATTATAACAGTCCCTAATTTAAGTACATACCCAAGGTAATTCCTAAAGTTAGGTATCTACGTTGGTTTAAAACAGCGACTATCGTCCCGTTTTCAATTCGCTAAGTGATCTCATCTGAAGTCAGTATCCTGCTTAAAGCAGATTCTGCACAACAGTACATTTTATGTATCACACTAAGAATTTAAAATCCAATTTCAATACTAGTTGTGAACATTAATTATGACAAACATATTTGAAGTAAGAGCCTTGCTCATCTTCAATTCCTTCTTAGGATTTGTCCTATTATCTTCCTAGAAGACCTAATCCATAATTCTCTTATAGAAATTAGGGAGTCTACTTGATAAGTATAATGGATTAAGCGCTAAATTGTCATTATATGTGATGATTCCAAATTTCATATCCACTTATTCGCTTAACTCCGGGCTTTAGGCATAATTCATTATTTTATCAAATAAAAATAATTTATCAATTTCCAAGACCATCTTGAAATTATTCCCAATTTGAAAATTAAATCATTTTAAAATATTTTAATCCAAGATTATATTTTAAATATCCAACTTTCAATTTTATCTTGATTACAATAGTCCAACTATTTAATCAACGATTAGTGGTACTATTTATTATAATGATTATAATAGTCCAACTATATAATCAAATATAATTTAAATTAATTAACCTCAATTACATTGATTACTATAATCCAATTATAAAATCAACTGTAAACTGAAATTAATTAATTCAAATATATTGATTAATATAATCCAATTATATATAATCAACTATAATACAGTCCAACTGTTTATGAAAAAAAACAATTTAAATATTAGTCCAACTAACATTTAATTAATGACGAGAGAAAAATATAAATGAGCGTGTTTAGCGAGTAATTGAACGAATATTGCAAATCAATACTTGCCTCCCACTATTTTTCGTCGAGCCTCTAACCCTCTGTGGAGTACTCGGGAAACCGTGTTTCCTAGTGGGCTAGGATCCTGTTAAATAACATACACACTTGACTTTGGCCAACAAGCTGTATGCTACTTACCAGGTAGATCTCACAGATCAATTGGATCCAATCCAATTCCCAGATCCGGTTAGGTGGACATCCAAGTCCTAAACATATTGCTTATGCCAATGTATCTAATACATTTTCCTAACCTTATCCTCCGAATCATCTAGGCCTGGCTTTTGGCACAACAAACTAATGATTCCAGTTAAGCGGGGACCCATTGACAAGGAAAGTTCGTAATCAAATGTCTTTGGACAAGAAGTGATCTTGACTTTGGCCAACAAATCAAAACTTGGACTAGACACCGATGTGGAACAAAACTCTCATGATTCAAATACATCCATTGACAAGGTCTTGACTTTGGCCAACAAACCAATGCCATCGGATCTTGAATAAGAATCATTCAATGGAAGGATAATCGCTTAATATAGAACGAGGGTTTTTCGCGTGCAAATTGGCTACCAATTTAATTATCTTTGTTAGGTCTCATCATCATACACCCTTAAACATGCATTCTAAATACATAATAAAGCGAGTATGAAATAAAATAATAATGATATGCGGATGGATACTTTACATTGATCCTAGATCAAATCTCTCATTTTCTCTCTCCAAAACTAGCACATGTATTTACTTCTACCCGTTACACTACACTTCTAAAGAAATCTCATTTACATTGAGGGGAATAGGTGAGAAGAGAATACAAAGAGTATATAGGTGATAAGGCTGGACACGCAGGTCCAATTTAATAAATCAAATTTATTACAATTTCCAAAATTGTCCCACCCGACTAATATCCATCCGATATACATTATTCACGCATCGCAACCATGTATTCATACAAGCAATGTTATCAATCAATCTAATCCAATAATTAATCTGATAATTAGTGATCATCCAATGTTCAAACAACGATTTGATTTTTGCTCGAGTCAAACTCGTTTTACTAATAAGTACTCAAAGCACGAATTCTCGAATTAAATTAAACTACATAATTAAATCCAATTTAATACGCATTTAATTCTAATTCACTATTAATTCCAAATTAAATATTACACTTTTATTAACGAACCTTCTACGATTTAAATTCCAAATTCAATCGTTATGGGTCTCAAAGCCCAATTAACGTCAAACGTTTATTTAATTAAAGTCCAATGGGCTTTTAATTAATTTCTTAAGGCGCGTGGACTTTTGGTCAACTCGGGTCAAACCGATAACCAAAGTCCAATCCGGGAGTTACCCCATAAGCCTTTAAATTAATTTTGGCCCATTAGGCCCAATTAAATAATTAAGGTCCATTAAGTCATAATTGGACTTTATGGATGCGATTTTGGGCCTAATTGGATCCAACCAATTTTGCCTAAACCCAACTTTGTACAACAAAGCCCAAAAGCCTAATTATAACATTCAAGGCCCAATTTCCAAAAACAAGCCTAATTAATTAACTTATATAAATTCCAAATTTCATAATTATTAACCTAAGTGTTAACATAATTAACCACCTAATTAATATTTCTAAAACATCAATTAGCATACTAATCATGCATTTCAACATCAAATACTGTCTAACACAATTTATTAAACCAAACCCATTTTACATGCTTTAAAGTCTTGGCATTTAGGGGGTTTTTAATCCGATTTGGTTTCAATCAAATTGAATCCACAATATCATTTCCAAATCAATTAAATTCATCTAATGAATCAAAATACAAAAAACACAATGAATTTCATATCCAATTGAATTCGGCCAAGCCTACTTTAATTGGGAAAATTGTTCCAAATCAAAATTCAATCCAATCAAACTTCAATTCAACATTACCACTGTTTCAAGTCATCCAATGATCAAACAAACAAAAAATTCACCAAGATATTAGGGTCTTTAATTTGGGCCAACATAAGCAATTTGGGGAAATTTGTTCCAAAACACAAATTCAACAAATTGATCCAATCAATCATCAATTAAACATACTTTAAGCATTCTAAATCATCCAATTTCATCAAACATGCTCAAAATCAAGTTTACCCAAATTCATCACTTTATGTCAACATAAAAAATTGGGGAAATTTGTTCCAAACACCAATTTTTCTTCAAATTGATCCAATCAATCTTAATTAAACATCATTTAAGCATTCTCATCATCCAATTTCACAAAATATGCTCAAAATCAAGTTTACCCAATTGTTACTTTATGCCAACATAAAAAATTGGGGAAATTTGTTCCAAAAACATAATTTTTTCAAATTGATCCAATCAATCTTTAATTCAACATCATTTAAGCATTCTTAATCAATCAATTTAATCAAATCATGCTCCAATTGATTTTACCCAATTTGTCATGCCCAAAAATTTGGAGAAGAAAATTGAATCCATCCAATTTCATGAAATTGATCATGCACAACTTCAATTCATCAATATACAAGCATACTTTAACATCCAATTTAACCAAACATGCTTCAATTGAAAATCCCCAATTTTAACCCTAACTTTTTCATGCTTGATAATAGCTCAAGATACCATTGTTGAGTTCTAATTAGGTCCCAAAATCAACAAATCAAGCATTAAAATTCGCATGAATACTACAAAGGAGTAAGGCGGAAACATAACTCACATTGATGGGTTTTGATGAAACAAAAACACAAGCCTTTTCCTCCTCCAAGATGGCTCGGCAATGTCCCCAAAGGTGGTGGATGGCTCGGTTTTGCTCCTCCTTGATGGTGCAAGAATCGGCCATGGATGACCTCCATGGAAGCTCAAAGCTTCAAGCTTTCCAAGCTCACAAATTCGTTTCACTATCACCATAATACAACCCAAGTGTGTGCTAGCACTCTCTCATCCTTGCTTCTCATTTAATTCGGTCCAACCAAGATTTTGGAGAAGAAAAATGGCTCCAAAACCGTGAATGAAGAAGGAGGGAAAAGAGGGAGAGGAGAAGAGAGAAAAAAACATAAATGGCTTAAGGAGAGAGGAGAAAAATAAAGCTTGTTATATATATTACTTTAAAACATTTAGAAAGTAAATAAATAAAGTATATAATATATTAAACTTTAAAAACAAAAGTCAAAAGAAAAGCAAAAAGCAAAAGGTTACAAGTCATATCAACTTTATTTCCCATCACTTTTTAATTTACATCAAGTCACTTTATTAAAGTGACATGTTGTCAAGACATCACTCAAAGTGACAATTGATTTGACGCATGATGTGACTAATGATTTGACGCTTGATGTGACTTGCGTGCCGCGCTCGAATTAGAAAGCGAACGCGCTCGCAATCACACTCGGGCTCGGGTTCGCTAATTCCAAATTAACGAATTTTCCGTCGCGTCGTAATTAAATGATTACGCCTAGAGAAATCACTATTCACGTCGCTAACGAATTAATTCTAAATTGATTCATCGCCCGAATTAAAATCCAATTTTAATTCGCGTCGAAATCCAATTTCGTATAATATATCGGATATATTATTTTATCGATTAATTCCAAATTAATCGTTCTATCTCTTTAATTAATATTTTATCCGAGATAAAATATCTCCGTAATTAATCCCAGATTAATTTCTCTCTCATCGAATAATCCAGATTAATTTTCTCTCTCTTCTAATTAATCCCAGATTAATTAAAGTGCGAGTCATACATCATCGGTGAATCTTCAGGAAGCGACCATGAGATCTCCGGATATGTTGGCAAGTAAATACGGTCGTGGACTATCCGAACACGAAAGTACCTCGTACTACGTTTATACCGATTTACAAGACAAGGTTGGCTTCTAGCAAAGCGCCATGCCTACCCAATTCTCCAGAAATATTCTTACAGGAATATATAGATCTGTATCAAAGCGTAGTATACTAAGTATTGTGCGTATCGGTCCAGTATCGGATAATCACGTGCTAGGGCTGGGGCTGGATAAGTGTCTGCCTCGTCCGAAGCACCATATCGGCTGTTAGTAACATCATCTCTATAATCGGATATACATGACCTGGTCACAATATCCCGATTGGTTGCGCAACACTCAAGAGCACTAGTACCGTACTGCGTGACATCATCTCCAATATGACTAGAGTGATACTTCCGTCTCGACATCACATCCAATACACTACGACTCTCTGATAAAAACCCAGAAGAAGTGGTGAACACAGAACCGGTCAAAGCCCCCAACCACCAAAACCAAAGTTTATCGATTATCGTAAGTATTAGCGATGCAAGTCTCAGGTTAAGACTATACACACCTACCTTGATTTCGGCCTCCCATAGACACATAGTCATAATACCAATGGATTCGGAGGGGTCTATCCAGAGCGAAGCTGTTTCCCGTACCATCGGTGAAACACGACCTTCCTATCGCACTTGCATAAGTATCCAATACTTATTTATATGAGAACTATGCCGTTGTGCCCTCACAACGCGCACAAGTGCAATACTAGCCTATTCCGCATTATCGATGTCCAGTCTCGATAATACTACGGCTAGGGATATTTTAATTGATTAATCCTTCGTGGACTGATACTGTCTCATATCATCTCAATCCAGGAATTAATCATAGGGACCTCTCTTCATTTATATATCTATGGTGATCTAATCACAAATGACGAGAGTGCAATTTCCTTGTTACATAGTTAATTTGCTACAACAACACAATGTTCTGTGCAAATAGTGCCGTTATGGGTTCTATTATCCAACAATCTCCCACTTGGCACATAGCCAGTCACTCGAGTGTCTAACACCCGAACTATGTAGGTTCGCTCAAATGCTGAGGAAAGGTTTTCGTCTCTGTCAGCGGATTATTTGATCATCGTTGACGCGATTTATATGATCATCACATCGCCACGAGTATGATCCGAACGAATCAGATGATATAGAAGTATATATCTGGATTGTCGACGAGACCTTTAATTCCTTAGCTTGTGCTGACGCCTAGCTAGCTGCTAAAAGAACTATATCTAATTAATTAGATTTATTTCAATCCAAAAGACTTCTATTGCTGTCTCAGCTGTGCAAATAATCCGCATTAGTTGTTTATTCGGCAAACAGTTATCTTGCTTGGAAGATTTCCAGCTCACTGCACCGTTATCCAAAACTGTATAGTACCGTTTGCGACCTTTAGCCGTATTTATCGGTTATAGGAAACTTACAATGATCCGATCCAGTCACTTCAAGTTCTCCTTCTCCATAGACTAAGACAGCATCCTTAGTTCTCTAAGATACTAACGGATGTTCCTAACATCAATCCAGTGACTATCACTCGGATTAGCCTGTTGTGAATCCATATGCTCAAAGCGTATGATACACCAGGTTTTGTACATTTTTTCAATGTAAGGTTCCACGGAGAGTATTTCGAAAGCCAAGCTTTCACCGACATTTATTTTATGGGAATATCATTTCCAAGAAATGACGTATTATCATTATTTTATAGGACAGCCACTGTCAGTGCGCTCCCACTAACCTCCTCATATACAAAAGAATTATTTTCGTTTTGAATTAAATCATACACCACGGCAAATGTTCGTAGAGATATTTGAATTTCGAATTCAAATATTTGGAGCTAAGTGTGGTAGGTGTTCCCACCACATAACTACCTTGTTTTGCTTTTTGAATACCATTTACCAATATCTACCTAGTTTAGGGTAAAAGGTGAAATGGTTTCACTTTAGGGTAAATAACAAAAGGCTTCTCTACAACTTTGGTAACACTTAGCAAAATCAAAACACAAAACCCTAAAGCTCTTGGCTTGGCCGAAATTACCACATCTCTTCTCTCTTGGATTTGTTTTCAAATCAACAAAAGCTAGCACTTTGGAAGTGAACAAAGGTGATACGGAAACTACTCAAAAGCTTGGAATCATCCAAAAGCTTGGATCTTGGAGATCTTGCTCTCAAATTTTTTTAAAGGTCTATCACTCATTGTAAGTCTATTCTGCACCTTATAATGATCATATCTATTGTTATTCATGCTTATTAGATCCTATGAATGTTCTAGGAACACTAACAATTTATGTATCACACTAAGTATTTAAAATCCAATTTTAATACTAGTCGTGAACATAATTATGACAAACATATTTGAAGTCAGAGCCTTGCTCGTCTTCAATTCCTTCTTAGGATATGTCATTTAATCTTCCCAAAAGATTATAATGATTTTACCTTTGCCAATTTCAACATTCCAGTAGCCTTTGGCCAAGCCTCGGGTTTCTAGAATATCGAAGTAAGGTGTGCCTTGTGCTAGTTGCCTAATTGCAAAGTTTGACTTTGTCTCATTGAGAATAGTCATTAATTCTCTAAGAATTATTTATTACAATTTAGTATTTCAAAGATCTAAAATAGATCCATGAAAATCCTTCAATTTCATTATCATACTTTAAGGATCTAATCCATAATTCTGATTCAGAAATTAAGGAGTCTACTTGACAAGTATAATGGATTAAGCACTAAAGTTATCATTACTTGAATATTCCAAATATCATGTTCCACTTATTTGCTTAACTCCAAGATTTAGGCATAATACGTTATTTTATCAAATAAAGTAACTTATTATTTTCCAAGACCATCTTGAAATTTATTCCCAATTTGAAAAATCATAGTCGTTTAAATACATTTTCACCCAGGATTATGTTTTAAACACTAATATTTCAATTTATCTTGATTCTAATAGTCCAACTATTTAATCAACGATTTGTGGAACTATTTATTATATTGATTATTATAGTCCAACTATACAATCAAATATAATTTAAATTAATTAACCTCAATTACATTGATTACTATAATCCAATTATAAAATCAACTGTAAATCGAAATTAATTAATTCAAATATATTGATTACTATAATCCAATTATATAATCAACCATAATACAGTCCAACTGTTTATTAAAAGAACAATTTAAATATTAGTCTAACTAACATTTAATCAAACGACGAAATAATTTGTGATTGAGCGCTTACGGCGAGTAATTGAACGAATATTGCAAATTCAATTCTTGCCTCCCACTATTTTTCGGCGAGCCTCTAACCCTCTGTCGAGTACTCGGGAAACCGTGTTTCCTAGTGGGCTAGGATCCCGTTAAATATCACACAATCTTGACTTTGGCCAACAAATTGTATGATAATTAACTAGGTAGATCTCTAAGATCAATTGGATCCAATCCAATTCCTAGATCCGGTAAGAGGACGTCTAAGTCCGAAACATATATCTTATATATGCCAATACATCCAATGTATTACCTAACCTTTTTCCTCTGAATCAACTAAGCCTTGGCTTTGGCACAACAAACTTAGTGATCCCAGTCAAGCGTGACCCATTGACCATGGAAAG
Organism: Zanthoxylum bungeanum; assembly: GCA_019454045.1. Taxonomy (NCBI): domain Eukaryota; kingdom Viridiplantae; phylum Streptophyta; class Magnoliopsida; order Sapindales; family Rutaceae; genus Zanthoxylum; species Zanthoxylum bungeanum. The sequence continues at coordinate 115,426 of SKCR01019241.1, forward strand.
CTTCGTAATCAATGTCGATGGACAAGAAATGGTCTTGACTTTGGCCAACAAACCACAACTTGGACAAGACACTGATATAGAACAAAGCCTTCGTGATTCAAACACATCTTCAACAGACAAAGGCCTTGACTTTGGCCAACAAACCAATGACGTCTAGGTTCTTGAGTGAGAATCACTCAATGGATGGAAAAACACTTAATATTGAACAAGGGTTTTTCGCGTGCAAATTGGCAACCAATTTATTATCTTTGTTAAGGTCTCATCATCATACACCCTTAAACATGCATTCTAATCACATAATAAAGCGTATATGAAATAAAATAATAATCATATGCGGATGGATACTTTACATTGATCCTAGATCAAATCTCTCATTTTCTCTCTCCAAAACTAGCACATGTATTTACTTCTACCCGTTACACTACACTTCTAAAGAAACCTCATTTACATTGAGGGGAATAGGTGAGAAGAGAATACAAAGAGTATAGAGGTGATAAGGCTGGACATGCCGGTCCAATTAATAAATCAAATTTATTACAATTTCCAAAATTATCCCACCCGACTAATATCCATCCGATATACATTATTCATGCATCGCAACCATGTATTCATACAAGCATGTTATCAATCAATCTAATCCAATTAATTAATCTGATAATTAGTGATCATCCAATGTTCAAACAACGATTTGATTTTTGCTCGAGTCAAACTCGTTTTGCGAATAAGTACTCAAAGTACGAATTCTCGAATTAAATTAAACTACATAATTAAATCCAATTTAATACACATTCAATTCTAATTCACTATTTAATTCCAAATTAAATATTACACTTTATTTAATAAACCTTTACGATTTAAATTCCAAATTCAATCGTTATGGGTCTCAAAGCCCGATTGACATCTAATGTTTATTTAATTAAAGTCCAATGGTTTTTAATTAATTTCTTAAGGCGTGGCCTTTTGGTCAACTCGGGTCAAACTGATAACCAAAGTCCAATCCAGGAGTTATCCCATAAGCCTTTAAATTAATTTTGGCCCATTAGGCCCAATTAAATAATTAAGGTCCATTCAGTCATAATTGGACTTTATGGATGCGGTTTTGGGCCTAATTGGATCCAACCAATTTTGCCTAAACCCAACTTTGTACAACAAAGCCCAAAACCCAATTACAACCTATAAGGCCCAATTTCACAAAACAGGCCCAAATTAATTAACTTATAAAATTCCAAATTTCACAATTAATTAACCTAAGTGTAATACACAATTAATTACCCAATTAACATTTCTAAAACATCAATTAGCCTAATCAATCATGCACTTTAACAACAAATAGTGTCCAACATAATTTATTAAAATCAAACCCATTTTACATGCTTAAAGTCTCGGCAATTAGGGGTTTTTCATTCCGATTCGGTTTCAATCCAATTGAATCCACAATCATCATTCCCAAATCAATTCAATTCATCCAATGAATCAAACAACAAAAATCACTATGAATTTCATTTCCAATTGAATTCGGCCAACCCACTAATTTTGGGGAAAATGTTCCAAATCAAAATTCAATCCAATTAAACTTCAATACAACATTACCCTATTGTTTTAAGTCATCCAATGATCAAAAAAAAAATTATTCCAAGACAAATTAGGGTTATAAATTCGGCCATGCCCAAAAATTTGGGGAAAAATGGATCCAATCCAATTTCTTGAAATTGATCATGCACAACATCAATTCAACCTCATTCAAGCATACTATATCAAACAATTTAACCATTTGATGCTCACATTGAGTTTACCCATTTTAAAACCCTAAAGTTTCATGCTTGATGTAAGCTCATAGATACCATTGTTAGTTTCTAATTAGGTCATAAGATCTATCAAATAAGCATGAAAAAAGCATGAATAGACAAAGGAGTAAGGCGGAATACATACTCATATTGAACGATTTTGATGCAACAAAGAACACATCACTATTTCCTCTTTGGAGAAGCTCGGCAGTGAGCTTGGATGGCAGTGAGTGGCTCGGTTTAGGCTGTGAAGATCCTCCAAGAATTCGGCCATAGTCATCACCATTGAAGCTCCAAGTTTCAAGCTTTTCCATGCTCATGGAAACACTTCCTTATCACCTTGTATTGACCCAAGTGTGTGCTAGCACTTTGTATTTTATCATAAAAAAATCTCTTCCTTCTCTTAATCATTCGGTCAAACCAAAGTTTGGAGGAAGAAGATGAAGAAGGCTCAAAGCCGTAAGAAGAGAAGAGGGAAAGAGGTAAAAACGAAATTGGTGGTTGGGAGAGAGAGAAAAAAAGTTTTAATATATATATTTATTATATTTACCAAGTAAATTAAATAAACATATATACCATTTTAATTCAAAAGTCAAAAAGTAAAAAGCAAAAGATGCTTTTTAACTCACATCACTATTCACTTTAACTCACATCACTTTAATAAAGTGACATGTTGTCAAGTCACATCAATCAAAGTGACAAGTGATTTGACGCATGATGTGACTAATGATATGACGCTTGATGTGACTTGCGTGCCGTATTCGAATTTGAAATGCGAATGCGCTCGCAATCACACTCAGGCTCGGGTTCGCTAATTCCAAATTAACGAATTTTCCATCGCAACGTAATTAAACGATTACGCCTAGTGAAATCACTATTTACATCGCTAATGAATTAATTCTAAATTAATTCGTTCGCCCGAATTAAAATCTAATTTCAATTCCGCGTCGAAATCTAATTTCGTATAATATATCGAATATATTATTTTATTGATTAATTCCAAATTGATTGTTCTCTCTCTTATTAATATTTTATCCTAGATAACATATCTCCGTAATTAATCCCAGATTAATTTTCTCTCTCTTATTAATATTTTATCCTAGATAAAATATCTCCGTAATTAATCCCAGATTAATTTTCTCTCTCTTCTAATTAATCCCAGATTAATTAAGTGCGAGTCATACATCATCGGTGAATCTTCACGAAGCGACCCATGAGATCCCCGGATATGTTGGCAGTAAATACGGTCGTCGGACTATCCGAACACGTAAGTACCTCGTACTACGTTTATACCGATTTATAAGACAAGGTTGGCTTCTAGCAAAGCGCCATGCCTACCCAATTCTCCAGAAATATCCTTATAGGAATATATGATCTATATCAAACGTAGTATACCGAAGTATTACGTATTTCGATCCAGTATCGGACCATCACGTGCAAGGCCTAGGGCTAGAATTGTGTCTTCCCCGTACGAAGCACATATCGGATATCTGGTAACTAGTCTCTATAATCGGATATACATGACCTAGTCATAATATCCCGATAGCTCGAGCATTTAAAAGAACGAGTTCCATATCCTACGTGACCATCATCTCCACTATGGCTTGAGTGATACTACCGTCTTGACATCACACCCAACACACTACGATTCTCAATATACTCAGCATTGGCGTACACAGAATCGGTTAAAGCCCTGGATGACCTCAACCAAAGTATATTGATTGTCGCAAGTATTAGCGGTGCAAGTCTCAGGTTAAGACCAAATACACCTACCCTGATTTCGGACTTCCATAGACACATAGTCATACTACCAATGGAATTACGAGGGGGTCTATCCAGAGCGAAGCTGTTTCCCGTACCATCGGTGAAACACAACCTCCTATTACACTTGCATGAGTATCCTATACCTAAATATATTAGAACTATGCCGTCGTGTCCTCACAAACGCGCACAAGTGTAATTCTAGTCTTTTACGTATTTATCGATGTCCAATCTTGATAATACTCTGACTAGGGATATTTAATGATTTATCCTATGTGGACTGATATTGTCTCATATCATTCTCCATCCAGGAACAAATCATAGGGACCTCTCATTATTTATACATCTAGGTGATCTAATCACAAATGATAAGAGTATAATCTCCTTTGTCACATAGTTAATTTGTACAACAACACAATGATCTGTACAAATAGTGACTCTATGGGTCATAATTGTCCAACAATACATTGGATGTATTGGCATATATAAGATATATGTTTCGGACTTGGATTTCCTCCTACCGGATCTAGGAATTGGATTGGATCCAATTGATCTTAGAGATCTACCTAGTTAATTATCATACAATTTATTGGCCAAAGTTAAGATTGTGTGATATTTAACGGGATCCTAGCCCACTAGGAAATACGGTGTCCCGAGTACTCGACAGAGGGTGAAAGGCTCGCCGAAAAATAGTGGGAGGCAAGAATTGAATTTGCAATATTCGTTTAATTGCTTGCCAGAGGCGCTCAAACAAATATCATTTGTCGTTACAAAATTAAATATTAGTTGGACTAATATTTAAATGTTATTTTAATAAATAGTTGGACTATATTCAAACCATTCAATTATAGCTGATTTTATAATTGGATTATAGTTATCAATATAATTGATTTTTTAATTTATTAAAATTATAGTTGATTAAATAGTTGGACTATTGTAATCATTATAATAAATAGTACCTAAATCGTTGATTAAATAGTTAGACTATTGAAATCAAGATGTAATTGAAAGATTGACATTTAAAAATAATCCTAGGGAAAATATATTTAAATGGCTTAATTTTTAAATTGGGAATAAAATTTCATGATGGTCCTGGAAAAATAATAAGTTGCTTTATTTAATAAAATAACTTATTATGCCTAAGCTCGGAGTTAAGCAAATAGTCGAGCATAATCTTTGGAAGATTTATGTGATGATAACTTTAGTGCTTAATCCATTAAGCTTGTCGCATGAGACTCCTTAATTTCTGAATCAGAACTAAGGATTCGACCCTTAAAGTATGATAATGAAATTGAAGGATCTTCAAAGAATCTATCTTTAGAATCTTAGAAGTACTAAAATTGCAATAATAACTCTTGGAGAGTTAATGACTGTTCTCAAGGAGACAAAGTCAAACTTTACAATTAGGCAAGTTGCGCAAGGCGCATCTTACTTCGATATTTTAGAAGGCCAAGGCTTGGCCAAAGGCTACTAGAATATTGAAAAGGGCAAAGGCATGATCATTATAATCTTCTGGGAAGATAAAGGACATATCCCAAAATGTCTGCTTAAATGTGGCAAACGGGATCGCGGGATG